>JAQHUG010000382.1:1237949-1304055 GCA_028555095.1 Dicrostonyx torquatus | reverse complement strand
AAACAAACAAACAAACACTTGTTTTTAATATATTTTTTAGTTATGTACATGTGTATATGCCAGTGTAAGTATATGTCAAATGTGTGTAGGTGTCCATGGAGGACAGAAGAGGGTGCTGGAGCCCTTGGAGGTTGAGTTACAGGGGTTGTGAGCCAGAATGTAGGTTCTGGGAATCAAACTTTTATCTTCTAAAAGAGCAAGTGTTCTTAACCACATCATCTACTCCAGCCCCTTAGGGGGAATTCTTAATTGCTAGAATAATTAAAAGGCCTACTTAAAAAAGAAACAAGTTATATAAATTCATTATCTATAGAATGTTGCATGGCTAATGATGCTATTAGGAAAAACTCACAGCTGTTGTTAAATCTTGGCTCAAGATCTTCAATTATGGCTCTCTTTTTCTGTAATTCATTGTTGGCTTCATGCAGCTTCTCTCTGCAACAAAATATATGACCATATCATCACTCCTGTTTTTCTTTCCTGTGCTGGAGATCCAATTTAGTGCCGCATACACGCTGTGCAAATTCTCCACCTCTAAGTACATGCTCAACCCTTGTTTTTGTATCCTTTTTTCATTCTGAACTAAAAATTCATTATTTTCTAATACACTTGCATTGCACACAAGTACTATGAAACAAAGGTAAATAGACTAAAGTTTAATGCAAAACAAAGGAAGTCAGGAGTTTATCAATACAGCATCGAAACTAAAAAAAGGTGAAGATTACAGAGATGTACTCAATCAACTGGGAAGAAGAAGGATGAATTCTATTAAACATTGACTCAGGTTATCTATATGGAGGCAAATATTCACAACCTATGTTTAGAAAGTTAGGATATGTATATTACTATATAAAAATTATATTCCAATATAAAAAAGAATAAATAGAAAACTTTTTCCTTATGAAAGTGTTATAATAATGTGATGTATAATTCTTTCATTAAATTATTCAGTGTGGCATTATGTAATATGTATAAGACAGATGGCTAAAACAATAACCAATAATAACAGCATTTTGTTATGTCTACTTTTGATTTTTTTTCAAAGCATAAATACTGCAATAAATTCCTCCTTGCCTTTTTGGACAGGGTCTTACTGTGTAACTCTGACTGACCTGAAACTCACTCTGTAGACTAAACTGGCCTTGACTCACCTACCTCTGCCTCCCAAGTGCTAGGAATAAAGGCTACTACTCCTGGATCCTTTTCTTTTTCAGTAAATTATTTTTGAAGGTCTAACTATCATATGTATATATATATATATCATATATGTGATATATATCTAAAATATCTATATATCTATTTATATATGAATAAACCAAAAATCATCCCCAAACCTTTGAAATCACACATCTTCCTAGGGGTAATCAATGTCCAAATTTTTAAGTGTTCTTATTTATATGATGGTTGCTGCTTCTGTCTTATTCCTAAGCAATACATTATTTATGTCTAGCATTTTACTTACTACATTAATCATTAAATGTATGTCTTCTAAAGGTTCCCTATTATACATGAAAAGTATTATCTCTAGAAATTTCAGGTATACATAGTAAAATTAATATAGAGTATGTACTTTCTTCGATATGAAGAGGTTACTGAGAAATACTATCAGCAGTCAATGAGAATTATTATTGCTTAAAAACTTTAGTTATAATTTAGTAATAATTGTCATTACTGATTTAATTTTTAAACCCAATTTGATATGTTTTTAAATCTGTGTGTTGCTGAGATGAGGTCCTGTGTGAGCTGAAGTGTTTTCCAAAAGAAACGGTCTAATCTCTAGTTCTGGGATGGTGACACTATTTAGAAACTGGATGTTTGTAGACACAGTTAGCAGGAGGTTGTACTACTGAACCAGGGTACATGCTGAGCCCACTACTGCTGTCCTCAAATGGAGGCCCACATTCCTCCTACAGTGGTTTTGTTTCCCATGGGTCCAGTTGCTTATCTCAATTGGAATCAAACCATCATATTAAAACCCCAAAAGAAGCTAAGTTTTGAGACATACAATGTATGTCGTGTTGTGTGATAAACTTTCATGTCGTCCTGATGTGTCCTACCTGACATGTGAATGATCCCTCATTCTGCATATCTAGACTGTGTAGTTTATCTACCACTTGTCACTTAGTAACCAGTTGGTTACCAGAATAACTGCTTTAAGATAGTGTTATAATTTCTCTATTTTATTATTAAACTATTATCAGAGGAATTTATCTATGAAAAAAACCCAGAAAATGTAGAGTTCAGAACTATGAGTGATTTCAGGCATTCACTGAGCATCTTGGAAGAAATCCCTTGAGCATGAGGGAAGCACTGTACAGAAAGTGTCAACTGGAGACAGGCTAGCAAAGGAACACCAAGGATTGTCAACAACTACCAGAACTAGGAGATGTGTGGAATACGTTGCTGCTCATGCTCTAAGAGACTAGTCTGTGGACAACTGGACCTCAAACTCTTTGACTCTGTAACTCTGAGAAAATAATTGTTCTTTTCTCTTAGCCCCTTTATTTTGTGCTTATTTTTTTTTTTACAACAGACACAACAACAGGGGCCATCTTCACTAACGACCCTATCTGACGAAGATTTTTAGCATGTAAACAACTGAACACATAACAATGGTTAAAGAGCAGAATTAAGATCTGAAGTATTTTGTTTTTGTTAGAGAGGAATGAAAAATACAGAAGTACAAGAATGGTCCTACATTCTCATTCTGAGGAACCACTGGAGAGTAGCAGTGTTCTAGAACACTACGAGTCTGTCTATTATTAGATTTTTCTAGACATCTCAGTGGCCAGGAGTCTATCACATCCAACATATTAAAAAACTGGATAACATATATCAAACTTTCAGAAACATGAGTATCTTTCTGCAGCTACTAATTCATAGCCACCCCACACTTAATGCCTGCAAGCAGTTTTGCTGAAAAATGATAAATTAAGGTTGTTACTGGGTGTGAGAAAAATTATTAAATATTCCTAAAATAGTTAACTTCAGCTAAAGATGAAAATTTCTTCAGGAGAAATCAAGGTTAGTACTTGAAGTTTTTATTTCATCTTTTAAGTTAAAAAGCCATACTTAAGATGACTGTGATTCAAAAGCTTATTAGAAAATATGGCACTGACAAGCACTCTATTTTACAATGTTAACTTACACCGAAGGCTCAGGTAACAGGGAGAAATGGGGGTGGAAAGATTGTAAGAGTCAGCACCAGGCCAAGCTCCGGGAATCCAGTTGAAGAGAGGGAGGAGGAAATATATGAGCAAGGGAGGTCAGATCATGATGGAGAGATCTACAGAGACAGCTGAACCAAGCTCGTGAAAACTAGCCAACTCTAGATCGCCAGCTGTGGAGCCCCCATATGGAAGACAGTTGTGAAGCTTGGCCTATTTGAGGGGCCGCTGGCAGTGGGATCAGCATCTATCCCTGGTATATGAGTTAGTTTGTTGGAGCCCATTCCCTATGGCAGGATGTCATGCTCAGCATTAATGCAGGGGTTTGAGGCTTGGTCCTGCTCTAATTTAGTGTATCATACTTTGTTGACTCCCCATGGGAGCCTTTACCCACTGGGAGGAGTGACTGGGAGATGTGGGGGGTGGGGTGGGAGGTGAGGTGGGGCAGGAGAAGGGGTGGGAAGGAAAACTGTGGTTGGAATGTAAAATGAAAAAAGAAAAAAAAAAAACATTGTAAGAGCCAGAGGACCAGGACATCTGATAACCAACCAACTAGCAAACAAACAAAAAACCAAAAAACAACAAAAAAGACATGAAGTAGAATAGGGTAGGAGAAGGCATTAGGGGAAGGTGTGGGGGTGTGGAGATGATCAAAAAACATTGTATGACATTCTCAAAGAACTATATAAAATAAAAAAATTTACTTATAGAAGAACCAATGCCTGGCAAACTGCAGTCTATCGGGTACCTGTTCCCGTATGTGAAGCTCTACTGTAGCACAGCTCTAACTAGTCTATAGCTGCTGTAGAGCTGAGGCCAGGACTGATACAGCCTCAAATAATTACTATCTGGCCTGTCATAGATAGAGGCTGTGGTTTTTGATTCAGCATCTCATACTCCTTTCTTTCTAAGAAGGAGTCTCACACTGTTGCCCAAGTTGGCCTGAGGAGAAGTCTCCTGCCTCGGTTTCTGAATTGCAGGTATGAGTCACTATGCCCGGCTCACAATCACTCAATCAATGTGCAGGATTTGGGTAGAAATGGTCCTGTATCTTCAGGGATCTTACACCACTGTCTACACAGTCTGTACCCACAACACAAGTGCTTTTGTTCTGTAACGTGAAGGACCTCAACAAGTTGTCTACTTACAGATGTTCTTCAAGCTTCTTTTTTAGAAGAACTGACTGAAAGTGGAAAATAAAAAATTAGCTCATTATTTAACATTTTAACTAACAAATTATTTTGTAAAAATGAAAGTATATACAGTAAATAACTTGGAGTAAGCTATCAGTAATTTCTTTGGTCAAAGAGCTCAAAACCCAATGTACCTCAATTTACAATCCTTTTCAAGAAGAGAGCAGCCCAGAAGTCAGAGCAGCCACAGTAAGAAACACAAAGATATAAATTCCCATTTATATAGAGACCCAGATATTCCTGGACTCAGTATCCAGGTAGTCCCGTAACCTAACACACTTTTACACCGCTTTCTTGGCATTACGACAGTCTCAGGTTCACTGCCATAAAACACATTGCTTGATTGTTTAATAATAGCAACAAGGAGAGAGAAAAACCTCTTCAATTTTTAGTTACCGTGTTTAGTGATGATCACCATATATATTAACCCACGTCTACCTACTTCTTGCCATCTAGAAATGGCCTGGACTCACCACAATATGAAACCCAGTTTTGCCTTGAACTCATGACCTTCCTCCTAAAAGCAGGAGGCCTGGGATTTCAGATGTGCATAATCAGGCTTGAGTTTAGTCAATCAATTCTAACACAGCTTTGGAAAATTTCAAATTCACATCTTTCTCATTATGGTAATGGTAATTAGACCAACATCCTCTACCACTATTTTTCACGAACGTACAGAAAGATAATATCCTTACTTTTATTGCAATATCTTATTGGGGATATTATTTATGTCTTTACTATCTAAAAAAGATATTATTTATATTTTATGACAGAATTAAAAGATATGCATTTTTTTCCCCCAGAATTACACATTTTTCTTTCTTCTCTGGTCTCCTCAGCCTGTCTTGTTCTCTGAAGTTTTATATATTGTGGCTAGCTCAAATCATCCATATAACTGGATATAGCAATGCATTTCTGCTTCCATGCTAAAAACAAATGACATAAAATAATAAAAATGTGTAAACCATCATGCTCTGACTTAAGGTTAAAGACTACTTTGATAACAGAAAAGGCAGCAATTATGTGTACTTCTTTTAAGATACATGATACCGCTAATAAAATATCTTATTAAAAGTAATGTTTATAAAAGTAGATATCTTAATTCTTAATTTTAGATATCAAAATTCTTAATTTTGTTTTGATTAGATCTTAACAAATTACTTTCAATTCTCTACATATTATATAGTAAAACAACTAAACACAAGCTAATAAGCCAGATCACAATAGTAATATTAACCCTGTTGTACAACTGAAGAAACTGAGGGCCAGCAATTTAATACCTTAAGTAACACACTGACAAAGTCCAGTACAGCAGAGACCCAAACCCTCTGAACAGCCTCCCTTTCCTTGTGTTCTATGTTGCAGTGCCTCTCCAAATGGAAGACTATAACTATCAAAATGTGTGGTTGGAGGAGACTAGATTATAAAAGGAAGCTTGTATTAAAGTCAATTATTATCAATGAACTAATTATAAGGGGCAGAGCAGAAGTGAGACAAAGGGAGAGGACTTCTCCACTAAGGTTTGGATATACTTCCAGGATTTTAATTGTAAGGAGAATATACTTAGAAAGCAAGTATTAGAATGTTCCTTTTTCACATGAGTCCTACTTTGAAATTTCAGTATCACTACCTATAATATCAGATAAAAGTATACAATCGAAAAACTGCTAAGTATACAGAAATGAATAGGAAGCCATACTTACAATAGCCTTGAGCAGAAACCATGCCAAGAGACAGAGAGCACATATTAGTATGAAGCAAACACAGCGGCCAAGAGAAGGAACGATTTAGTAATTCATGAACAGAAGTAAAAGATATGCATTTTTTTGAGAATTGTACATTTTTCTTTCTTCTCTGGTCTCCTCAGCCTGTCTTGTTCTCTGAAGTTTTATATACTGTGGCTAGCTCAAATTATCCATATGACTGGATATAGCAATGCATTTCTGCTTCCGTGCTAAAAACAAATGACATAAAATAGTAATAAAAATGTGCAAACCATCATGCTCTGACTTAAGGTTATAAGAAAAGACTGTTTTGATAAGAGAAAAGGCAGCAATTATGTGTTCTTTTTCAGAGGGGATGAATCCGGTCTAGAGGTTGCTCTATGCATCACACTCCCGAGATACAACACTATGAATCATTGAGGAGAAAAATAAAGAGAAAAACATCAAAAATCTGATGGGGTAAAAGAACTACATGCCCTGAACTAAATCGTTTCTCTAAGGAATCTGGAGTCTTTAAAACAGAACAATTTCCACCTGAGTCTTGTCGGCAGAGAAAAACATGGAAGGGAATTTTTCTTAGATTAGAGCTAGACATCTCATTACTACTTAGGTAGTTAAAAGGTGACCACTTTATGCAAATATCTGATAGGGAAGGCACCTTACCTCTGACTACAGCAATTGCCCAGAATATATCTAAGTAGATTTATCACAGTGATAACTAACTAGGTGGCCCCAAGCAACTTAAAAAACAACTCCTTAATGTTTTAATTACGCAAAAGAACCACACACATGGTCCTTATTACACCATGACATTTAGTTAGGCCACTCATCATGCTTACACGCTGTGTGCCACCCTCTTTTCCCCTTTCTACTAAAACAAATCCACAAAAGTAACCTTCAAGTTTCCAAGACCCAAATGAACTTTTATTTATTTTGTTTAAACAAATCTAGAAACCATATGAAGAAAGAGTACATCCTACGGCTGGCTACCTCTCAGCCACTGTTAAGTAGGCTTTATTATTTCAGTGCGCTAATTCCAGTTCTTGGAGATTTATCATGTAAACATGTTTTGTTTGTCTGATGGATTATTTTTAAATCATGACACTGGGTCAGGGGTATGGCTCAGTGGTAGAATACCTGTTTGATTCTCAGACCTACACTTTGTTTGTTTTTCGAGACAGGGTTTCTCTGTCAAACAGTTCTGGAACTCACTTTGGAAAAAGAACAAAAGAAATACTTGGCATTTTTATCTAGCCCCATTTTCATAAAGGTGTATGGTTGTTAAAAATAATAGCAGTTGTGAACTGATCTAGGCAACTAAAACAATTACCAACTTAATAAGAAATAAACTAAATTGCCAAGTGATGGTAGCACACACCTTTAATCCCAGCACTCAGGAGGCAGAGGCAGGTGGATCTCTGTAAGTTCGAGGCCAGCCTGGTTTACAGGCTCCAAATCTCAGAGAAACCTTGTGTGGAAAAACCAAAACAAACAAACAAACAACAACAACAACAAAAACCCCAAACCTCCCAAAAATACAGGGCGCACTGGCAACCTAAATAAGATATGTATGTAGAGAAACTTAGAAAACTAAGTTTGAGGCCTCAAGGGCTTTTATATTTAATATTCCCAAACTTTAAAAGTAGTTCACTTAACTCTCTTTCCTTTTCAGTTGTTCCTATGTTAATAAGGCTGGAGATTTCTCCAGCTGGCTGCATCAATAAAGCAACCCAGGAAGTATGAAATCAAACGTCTGAGATCTAGGGAACTACACTGACAACAGAAAAACAAGACTGATTGAGTAATATTTAATTTCCCTATTTCTTACACTGTTCTTTTTTGTGCTTTAGTTTTATTGTGTATGTTTTATTCAATANAAAAAAAAAAAACATTGTAAGAGCCAGAGGACCAGGACATCTGATAACCAACCAACTAGCAAACAAACAAAAAACCAAAAAACAACAAAAAAGACATGAAGTAGAATAGGGTAGGAGAAGGCATTAGGGGAAGGTGTGGGGGTGTGGAGATGATCAAAAAACATTGTATGACATTCTCAAAGAACTATATAAAATAAAAAAATTTACTTATAGAAGAACCAATGCCTGGCAAACTGCAGTCTATCGGGTACCTGTTCCCGTATGTGAAGCTCTACTGTAGCACAGTTCTAACTAGTCTACAGCTGCTGTAGAGCTGAGGCCAGGACTGATACAGCCTCAAATAATTACTATCTGGCCTGTCATAGATAGAGGCTGTGGTTTTTGATTCAGCATCTCATACTCCTTTCTTTCTAAGAAGGAGTCTCACACTGTTGCCCAAGTTGGCCTGAGGAGAAGTCTCCTGCCTCGGTTTCTGAATTGCAGGTATGAGTCACTATGCCCGGCTCACAATCACTCAATCAATGTGCAGGATTTGGGTAGAAATGGTCCTGTATCTTCAGGGATCTTACACCACTGTCTACACAGTCTGTACCCACAACACAAGTGCTTTTGTTCTGTAACGTGAAGGACCTCAACAAGTTGTCTACTTACAGATGTTCTTCAAGCTTCTTTTTTAGAAGAACTGACTGAAAGTGGAAAATAAAAAATTAGCTCATTATTTAACATTTTAACTAACAAATTATTTTGTAAAAATGAAAGTATATACAGTAAATAACTTGGAGTAAGCTATCAGTAATTTCTTTGGTCAAAGAGCTCAAAACCCAATGTACCTCAATTTACAATCCTTTTCAAGAAGAGAGCAGCCCAGAAGTCAGAGCAGCCACAGTAAGAAACACAAAGATATAAATTCCCATTTATATAGAGACCCAGATATTCCTGGACTCAGTATCCAGGTAGTCCCGTAACCTAACACACTTTTACACCGCTTTCTTGGCATTACGACAGTCTCAGGTTCACTGCCATAAAACACATTGCTTGATTGTTTAATAATAGCAACAAGGAGAGAGAAAAACCTCTTCAATTTTTAGTTACCGTGTTTAGTGATGATCACCATATATATTAACCCACGTCTACCTACTTCTTGCCATCTAGAAATGGCCTGGACTCACCACAATATGAAACCCAGTTTTGCCTTGAACTCATGACCTTCCTCCTAAAAGCAGGAGGCCTGGGATTTCAGATGTGCATAATCAGGCTTGAGTTTAGTCAATCAATTCTAACACAGCTTTGAAAAATTTCAAATTCACATCTTTCTCATTATGGTAATGGTAATTAGACCAACATCCTCTACCACTATTTTTCACGAACGTACAGAAAGATAATATCCTTACTTTTATTGCAATATCTTATTGGGGATATTATTTATGTCTTTACTATCTAAAAAAGATATTATTTATATTTTATGACAGAATTAAAAGATATGCATTTTTTTCCCCCAGAATTACACATTTTTCTTTCTTCTCTGGTCTCCTCAGCCTGTCTTGTTCTCTGAAGTTTTATATATTGTGGCTAGCTCAAATCATCCATATAACTGGATATAGCAATGCATTTCTGCTTCCATGCTAAAAACAAATGACATAAAATAATAAAAATGTGTAAACCATCATGCTCTGACTTAAGGTTAAAGACTACTTTGATAACAGAAAAGGCAGCAATTATGTGTACTTCTTTTAAGATACATGATACCGCTAATAAAATATCTTATTAAAAGTAATGTTTATAAAAGTAGATATCTTAATTCTTAATTTTAGATATCAAAATTCTTAATTTTGTTTTGATTAGATCTTAACAAATTACTTTCAATTCTCTACATATTATATAGTAAAACAACTAAACACAAGCTAATAAGCCAGATCACAATAGTAATATTAACCCTGTTGTACAACTGAAGAAACTGAGGGCCAGCAATTTAATACCTTAAGTAACACACTGACAAAGTCCAGTACAGCAGAGACCCAAACCCTCTGAACAGCCTCCCTTTCCTTGTGTTCTATGTTGCAGTGCCTCTCCAAATGGAAGACTATAACTATCAAAATGTGTGGTTGGAGGAGACTAGATTATAAAAGGAAGCTTGTATTAAAGTCAATTATTATCAATGAACTAATTATAAGGGGCAGAGCAGAAGTGAGACAAAGGGAGAGGACTTCTCCACTAAGGTTTGGATATACTTCCAGGATTTTAATTGTAAGGAGAATATACTTAGAAAGCAAGTATTAGAATGTTCCTTTTTCACATGAGTCCTACTTTGAAATTTCAGTATCACTACCTATAATATCAGATAAAAGTATACAATCGAAAAACTGCTAAGTATACAGAAATGAATAGGAAGCCATACTTACAATAGCCTTGAGCAGAAACCATGCCAAGAGACAGAGAGCACATATTAGTATGAAGCAAACACAGCGGCCAAGAGAAGGAACGATTTAGTAATTCATGAACAGAAGTAAAAGATATGCATTTTTTTGAGAATTGTACATTTTTCTTTCTTCTCTGGTCTCCTCAGCCTGTCTTGTTCTCTGAAGTTTTATATACTGTGGCTAGCTCAAATTATCCATATGACTGGATATAGCAATGCATTTCTGCTTCCGTGCTAAAAACAAATGACATAAAATAGTAATAAAAATGTGCAAACCATCATGCTCTGACTTAAGGTTATAAGAAAAGACTGTTTTGATAAGAGAAAAGGCAGCAATTATGTGTTCTTTTTCAGAGGGGATGAATCCGGTCTAGAGGTTGCTCTATGCATCACACTCCCGAGATACAACACTATGAATCATTGAGGAGAAAAATAAAGAGAAAAACATCAAAAATCTGATGGGGTAAAAGAACTACATGCCCTGAACTAAATCGTTTCTCTAAGGAATCTGGAGTCTTTAAAACAGAACAATTTCCACCTGAGTCTTGTCGGCAGAGAAAAACATGGAAGGGAATTTTTCTTAGATTAGAGCTAGACATCTCATTACTACTTAGGTAGTTAAAAGGTGACCACTTTATGCAAATATCTGATAGGGAAGGCACCTTACCTCTGACTACAGCAATTGCCCAGAATATATCTAAGTAGATTTATCACAGTGATAACTAACTAGGTGGCCCCAAGCAACTTAAAAAACAACTCCTTAATGTTTTAATTACGCAAAAGAACCACACACATGGTCCTTATTACACCATGACATTTAGTTAGGCCACTCATCATGCTTACACGCTGTGTGCCACCCTCTTTTCCCCTTTCTACTAAAACAAATCCACAAAAGTAACCTTCAAGTTTCCAAGACCCAAATGAACTTTTATTTATTTTGTTTAAACAAATCTAGAAACCATATGAAGAAAGAGTACATCCTACGGCTGGCTACCTCTCAGCCACTGTTAAGTAGGCTTTATTATTTCAGTGCGCTAATTCCAGTTCTTGGAGATTTATCATGTAAACATGTTTTGTTTGTCTGATGGATTATTTTTAAATCATGACACTGGGTCAGGGGTATGGCTCAGTGGTAGAATACCTGTTTGATTCTCAGACCTACACTTTGTTTGTTTTTCGAGACAGGGTTTCTCTGTCAAACAGTTCTGGAACTCACTTTGGAAAAAGAACAAAAGAAATACTTGGCATTTTTATCTAGCCCCATTTTCATAAAGGTGTATGGTTGTTAAAAATAATAGCAGTTGTGAACTGATCTAGGCAACTAAAACAATTACCAACTTAATAAGAAATAAACTAAATTGCCAAGTGATGGTAGCACACACCTTTAATCCCAGCACTCAGGAGGCAGAGGCAGGTGGATCTCTGTAAGTTCGAGGCCAGCCTGGTTTACAGGCTCCAAATCTCAGAGAAACCTTGTGTGGAAAAACCAAAACAAACAAACAAACAACAACAACAACAAAAACCCCAAACCTCCCAAAAATACAGGGCGCACTGGCAACCTAAATAAGATATGTATGTAGAGAAACTTAGAAAACTAAGTTTGAGGCCTCAAGGGCTTTTATATTTAATATTCCCAAACTTTAAAAGTAGTTCACTTAACTCTCTTTCCTTTTCAGTTGTTCCTATGTTAATAAGGCTGGAGATTTCTCCAGCTGGCTGCATCAATAAAGCAACCCAGGAAGTATGAAATCAAATGTCTGAGATCTAGGGAACTGCACTGACAACAGAAAAACAAGACTGATTGAGTAATATTTAATTTCCCTATTTCTTACACTGTTCTTTTTTGTGCTTTAGTTTTATTGTGTATGTTTTATTCAATACAAAGAATTTGCCAATTACAACCTCACTGTTGCCAGAGATGTCTACTAGGCATCCTAGCACTGTGGAAGGTGGTTAGTGACAGAGGTGATGTAGTCATTATCAGCACAGGTCCCATATTCCAGTGAGAACAAGCTAACAGTACAGGAGAGCTAAAACAGAGATATGCAGAAAATGCTAAAAGAATATAAAAAGGTCATATATATATATGATATATAAAGAGTAGATTCAGAAACTCAGAGATGATTAAATGTCAAGTTTATATTAAAAATTTCTTCTTGGGCATATCTTTACTTTTTTTTTTTTTTTGGCCTGAGGGGGAAACCTTTCATTTCAGTATGAATTGAGCACATTTAAGATGTAGAGCTTCTATGTATATCTTAGCATTAAAACAGGACTTTTGAATGAGGAATGCCAGCGAAAAGGAACACTGTATTTCTTCCCTATAACCAGCATAATGCCAAATTATTAGATATCAAATAAACAACTGAAGATGTGCCTGAGAGATGGTTCAATGGTAAAGACCACTGTCAGAAAGCTTATGACCTGTTCCTGGGACTCAGCAGGCGAGCTGTGGAACACAGAGGCACACAAGCACATGCCTTCTTAGCTGTGAAGCTTTAGAACATGGTTGGTACACATCAAAACTTACATCTTCTGCTTTTGAGCCTTGATCCTGCAAAGATTTCTGCAGTTCTTCTACTTGTGACTGTACTTCTAGAAGTCTCTGGTTCACCAGCCTGCAAAGCAAACACATTATTACTTCTCTACATATACTTTTTCCCGTTGGGCTGTCATAATGATTTCACTGAAAGCAACACTGGCAAACTCAGAACTCAGGTTGTAGTAGCATTGCATAACTGCAATAGGACACTCACAGTTTCATAAGTAAAGATTACTTTCCATATTATTTTTTGTATTTAAAATTTCACTTTTTGGCTGGAGATGTAGCTCAGTTGGTAGAGCGCTTGCCTAGATGCTTAAGGCCCTGGGCTCCATCACCAGTACTGTCTAACCAGGCATAGTGGCACATGCCTGTGGTTCTCAACATTTGTGGGTGGAGGCAGGAAAGTCAGAAGTTAGACACACAGTAAACTTGAGGCCAGCCTGGTATACATGGTGAGCCTCTGTCAAAAAAAAGAAACAAAGCAAAGTAACACAACCTCACTTTCACTTTCTCTCTCCTCTTTCCTGCTTTTTTAAAATCTACGATGCCACTGTAGACTTTTGGCGCTAAAAGACCTGGGCTTTAATTTTAAATGTGCTAACTGAAAACTGCTAAATCTTCTTTGGCTTCAGCTTCCTTAGTGTTAAGATGGAGCTAATATTGCTGTTGTTAAGGGTTACAAACGGCAGTTTTAATATATTGTCCGGCAGATTAACATACTTATTTATTTGCTACGTAACTCTGCTAGCAAAGGAGGAAAATAAATTCTTTCTATAGATGACAAAATACTATACAATGAAAATTCTAAAGATTCTACCAAAAAAGCTTGGATACAAAGTCAATCTAAAAAAATAGTAGCTTTCCTTTTGTTTTCTAAGACAGAGTCTCACTATGTAGCCCTGCTAGCCTGGAACTCACCGTGCAGACCAAGCTGGCCTGGACTCTGAGACATCTACCTGCCTCTGGCTTCCGAGAAGTGGGATTAAAGCAGTGAGCCAATGGTAGTCAATCTATACTTCTCAGAAAGAACCCAAAGAAGAAACTCCAACAACTGCCACAAAAACCCACAAATTAAAAAACACAGTAACAGCAAAAAAACTCCAACCAAAACACTTCTAGGAATAAACCTAACCAAAAATGTGGCAGACCCCTAAAGTGACAGAAACTGAAGAGGATTAACAGAGGATGGAAAGAGCTTCCACTTGATAGACTTGGGGAATTAACGCTGCTAAAGTTTCCAAGCAACTATCCAAACCAACTGCATATTCAATGCAAATCCTATCAAAATTCTAATGGTGTTATCCATACAAATAAAAAGACTAATGCTGGTGGCATCACTCATTTGATTTAAAAACCATCAGAAAGTCTTAACAACAGGAATATAGTATTGAGGTAAAACCAGACCTAGTCAACAATGTATAAGAGGTTCCAGAAATGCATGGTCAGTCAATCAATTCTTCACAAAAGCTCAAAATACCTAGGAACAAAGACAACTTTTTAAAGTAATAGTTCCAGAAAAATAAATATCTGCATGTGGAAGACTGAAATGTGAATAACATCTCTCACCTTGTGCAAAAAAATCAATTTAAAAAGACCTTAAGATTTAAAACAGTGAAACTATTACAGGAAAACATAAGATCGTTAGCATAGGCAATAATTTCCTCAACAAGAGCCCAATAGCTCAGGAAACAAAAATAAAGAACTGACAAGTACAAGGGTATAAAATAAAAAAACCATAAATAGAGAGCATACAGAATGGGAGAAACACTCTGTCAGCTATTCATATGGCAAAAAGTAATGTGCAGTATTTATAAAGAAATAAAAAACTTAACCAAAATCAAGTAACTAAGTCATTAAAACACAGAGAAGTCCCCAAATAACAAATCCTGTCAAATAGGCTTTTTAAAAAGTTAATTATTTATTAATTTTACTTTTATGGGTGTTTGGCCTGAACGTATGCCTGTGCACCACATGTATACAGTGTCTGCAGAGGCCCAAAGAGGGTGAGAGATCCCCTGGGACTAAAGCTGTAGTTACAGACCATTGTGAGCCCCCTGTGGGTTCTGAAACCAAACCCAGGTCCTCTGGAAGAACAGCCAGTGCTCTTAAACAGTCAACTTTCTAGCCCAAATGCTGGCAAAGACAGAAAGAAACCAATGAGTATAAACTAGCAAAACAGCTATGGAAATCGGTAAACTAAAACAATTGATCTGATCCTTCTATACCGTTCCTATGTACACACATGAGCCAGTCAGTATAGAGCTGAGACACGTGCACACATCTATCACAGCACTACTCACAGAGCCAAGCAATGCTAACAACGTAGGTGTCCATCGATAGATAAATGGATAAAGAAAATGTTGAATAACATTTTACTCAGTCATGAAAAATAATGAAATTTTGTCATTTGTAGGATTGAATTGGTAGACATCATGCTAAAAGAAAAAAGGTATCCACAGCAAGAAAAGTATGTTTTTTCTCATATTAGGAAACCAGAAAGAAAAAAAATAAAACCCAAACCAGGAAGGAGACTAGAGACTTCTGTTAAAGACTAGGAAAGGTCCAAGGGACAGGCATTGTGTGGCAGGGATGGGGTGGGATGGGTCGTAGAGAATCTGAAAACAGTCACGGTACAAACATAAACATGATATATCTAAGTATGAAAATGCATAGTGAAACTCACAAACGTGTGAATTAACATGTATTAATAGTTACAATCATAAACCGAAAACTGAGTCATTTGTAAAATATAGGTACAGTGTGAAAACTACCTGCTCTGTTTCCGAAGAGTAAAGAACAAGAATTAGGGGAAACAGTAGGAAAAAACTGTGGGTGCATTTTCGACTGCAGTAAAATCTCGAGTAGGAAGCAGTAGGCTGGATCAGAATGGTTAAAATATAGAGACCAACGGGTACAACTCAAGATACTTCCATTGTCCTCTATGACTTTCTTTTCTCTACTTTCAACTTTTTCTAGGCTCCTATTGCTAAAAGACACCAGATACCTCAGACAAAGAACTTGGAGGACTCAAGCTGGAACTGACCTGGAAGACGCCTCTCTGCAAATAGGTCTCAGTATCAGAAGGTGCCATGCAAGCTACTAAGTGAGAAAAGCAACCAGTAGTCCTGAACAGCTGTGACCCTGTAAACCACAACAATGACATGGCTGGCCTGGCAAGATATTCCCAAGGATGCAATACTGGTACCTTTAGCTTGGTGGTAAGGGGCTGTGCAACTGGATTTAAGGTCTAGTCAATATGAGGGAACTCATGCTGTAAAGCTGCCGGGGAATATTATTTTCAGATGTGTGACTTTTGTTTACATTGCATTTGTTTAACTCTGTGAAGCTGTGTTACTGTGCCTGTCTAAAGCACCTGATGGTTCTAATAAAGAGATGAACGGCCAATAGCCAGGCAGGAGCAAGAATAGGTTGGGCTGGCAAGCAGAGAGTATAAATAGGAGAAATCTGGGAGGAGAAAGAGAGAGGAGCAATGAAAGAACAAGGGAAGAGGGACGGCATCAGGAGGTAAGACATGCAGAAGTAAGAAAAGGTAAAAGCCCAGAGGCAAAAGGTAGTCGGGATAATTTAAGAAAAGCTGGTAAGAAACCAGCCAAGCCGGGCATTCATAACTGTCAATAAGCCGCCGTGTGTGTGTGATTTATTTGGGAATTGGGGGGGGTGGGCGGGCCCAGAAATAAAAAAGATTAAAACATTACAGAATAAAGAACAGGCAACTACTGTAGCTGGAGAGGTCATGGGTCCTAGAGGAGACCCTCCTGCTGCCCTTTTTCTAAACTAATTACTTCTATGTTCTAAATACTTACTCTTATTCCCACAGGTAACTGTGGCTTTCACACCTTATCAGTCTTTGTTTTTGCAGCAGATGGAGACTAGCACAGTGATCCACAGGATCAAAGTCCAGAGAGTAAGTGCCCATGGGTGCCCAACCCCAGCTGTCACATCTACAGTGCAACTCCTACGATTAGGTGCAGGGAAAACCGTGAAGGAGGGGACCGAGAGATCTGAAGTGCCAGAAGAATAGGATGCCTTCTGTGAAATAGCACTATTAGGTACTATATCCATGAACTCTTAACAGTATGGTTGCCTAAACAAGAATGCACAGTAACGCCCCTAACTGATATGCCACATGGATGAGTAGGTGAGGGAATCTCACAAGGCCTCATCCCTAGAGAAAGAGCTACAGGCTCTTTCCTGAGAGAGAAGAATCAGCTTTCTTCAGGAATGTGCCCCTGCCTCAATTAGGTTATCGAATCTCAACTGGGCAGCCCTAAATGTTTGTACATAAGAGCAATACTAAATGAACTCAGTATATTTGTATACATATATTAACAACAGTAATTATAGAAGAGGAGGGCATGGTAGGAGCTGGAGATGGTAAAGGGGGGTGGTAGGAAATGACGGAAACATAGTACTTGTGTATCAAATTCCCAAAAAAGAAAAAAAAATAAGGTGCTGGAGAGATGGTTCAGTGGTTAAGAGGACTGGCTGCTTTTCCAGAGGATTTTGGTTCAATTAACATGATAGCTAACAACTATCTGTAACTCCAATCCTGGGAATCCGATGCCCTCTCTAGCCTCTGTGGGCAATGAATGCCCATTGTGCACAGACACACATACAGGCAAAACACCCACACACATGAAATAAAAATAAGTAACTCTTTAAATTTTTTTAAAATTAATATTTCGCTTTTTAAAAAGCACTCACTATGTACTACTAAGTGCTCGCATACAATGCCCCCCAGAGCACTATGTCTAATGATGTTCTTATAATCACTGTGGCATTTCTATTCATCTACAATGTTACCTACTCTGCCTCAGTAGCTACAGAACTCAGGAGAGGTAAAACCATCCCAACAATCTGACTCTGCTGGGGAAGGCACACAGAGCACAACAGTCAAACACAGTGAAAACTTCAACTGTATGAAAAAAAGAGAAAACATATTTGTCAGTTAAGAAACATTTCCCAAGATGGGTGTGGTGGCAATGTACCTTTAATCCCAGTACCTGGGAGACAGAGGCAGGAGGATATCTGGGTTTGAGGCCAGCCTGGTCTACAGATCAAGTTCCTGGACAGTCAGGGCTACACAGAGAAATACTGTCTTGAAAACCAAACAAAAAGCAACAACATACTAATTTTATAGTAACTGACTCTGAAACACTGTGTAACACTGAGATATGGAAAATTTAGCAGAAATGCAATTTTTTTGTTAATCTAACATAGTTTAAATTTTCAAAATAAATTAAGTGCACTTGGGGAAAAACTTTCCTTTTATGGTCATGGGAAAAAATACTTTATCAACTGAACTCCACACCAGCAGATCCTTTCAAATATTAGCTTGTGAAAAGAGTTCATGAACTAAGCTGGGTGCTGGGCGCACACCTTTAATCCCAGCACTCGAGAGGCAGAGGCAGCTCTGTGACCTCTGTGAGCTCAAGGTCAGCCTTGTCTAAAAAGTGAGTTCCAGGACAGCCAGGACTGTGACACAGAGAAACCCTGTCTTGGAAAAGAAAACAAAACAGAGTTTATGAACTACAATTGCTGTTAAAAAAAATGCAAATGCATCAGATATTTTTTAAAAAAATTATTCGATTTTTATTTATTGTGCATTGCCATTTGACCTGCATGCATGTCTGTGTGACTGTTACGAGTCCTCTGGAACTGGACCTACAAACAGCTGTGAGCCACCATGGCTGAAACTGAACTCAGGTCCTCTGGAAGAGCAGTCAATGCTCTTAACACTGAGCCATCTCTCCAGGCCTGCATCAGATATCTCTTAATCCTCTCCATATTTTTTTTAAAAGCCAGGAATGGTAACACAGGCTTTAATACTAGTACAGGCAGGTAGCTCTCTGAGTGCCAGGCCAACCAGGACTATATAGTGAGACCTGATGTGGGAAATCTCTCTGTACACTGTGAATATGGTTTATTACCACTGGTTAATAAAGAAATTGATTTGGCCAATAGCCAGGCAGAGTAGAGTCAGGTGGGAAATCCAAATAGAGATACAGGAAGCAAAAGGATGGAGTCAAGGAGATGCTAGCAGCCACCTGGAAGAGTAAGATGCCAGAACAGTACCTGTAAGCTACAGGGCATGTGGCAATACACTGATTATTAGAAATGGGTTAATATGTAGAGCTAGTCAGTAAGAAGCCTGAGCCAAAGGCCAAACAATTATAATTAACATTAAGCCTCTGAATAATTGTTTTATAAGTGGCTGCGGGGGATCAGGCAGGACAGAGAAAAGTCACCAGCTATAGAGACCCTATGTCAAACTGATTAAATAAACTTAAAAAGAAATATAGCTGAACAAAGACAACACCAATGGACATGCCAAAGTGGATGGGGAAAAGCCCATGGGGCCTCAGCCTTACACAAAAAACTGTAGGCAACTAAGTAAAGCTGGGAGTGGGAGGTGGCCCTTCAGGGAAGAGCACAATGACTGGCTGCTGTACAGTGACAAATGTCAGCCCTGAAAACAAACACACAAGTAACATTATACATACCGAGCAGCTTATATTTAGGACAAACACACATATATCCGCATGCAGTAACAAGTAGTGAAAGATGAGGCCATGAGTTTGAAGGAGAGTGGGGAGGAGAGGATTTAGAGGGATGAAAAAGAAAAAATGTTTAATTATAATTAAAACAAAAGAAAAATACTAGCATATAATCATTTTTTCAAATGAATCATAAGCCTTTCTTTAGAAATCCCCAAATCAAGGCAGCGAGAGAGAAGCTATTACTCTACCTGTTCTCTGTCTCCAGCTCATTCTTGCGTAGGTTTGCATCATCTAGAAGGCTCTGCAATAAGGCAATTTTCTCATTGTCTGAACCCTCTTGATTGATTTTTAACATCTTATTCTCATGCTGAAGTCGAATAAGTTTCTCCCTGAATGAGAAAAATAAAAGCTGATTATCTAGTTCATTAAGACACTATATGAATCATGATCCCGTCATATAAAGTTGAGTATCAATACACAGGATACAAATGAAAAACTAAGTGCCTGCAACTAGTTCAATGCCTTTGTAAGTGCAAAAGATACCACCTCTAATGAACTAAACTCCTTCTAGAATGTACAGCCTGAAGAAACAGTTTCTGTGTTTCATGACAAAGGACAAGAAAAATTCCAAATCCTATTTCCCTTCTTATTTAAATATTTAAACTATGAACATGACTCTTTAACTATATAGTGCAAAAAATGACTTGCTGAAATTCAACCTTCTAATTCTGTGTATATATACAAACAGACATTTATTTCTCAAAAACACATTTTGTACTGGTGCTTACTAGTTACACTTATAATTCCACAATCTTTTAATATTATATCTCAACAATTTAAATAACACAGCACTAAAAGATATAAATCAACCATTACTTATTTAGATGATACATTTCATGCTTTTAGTATTTTAATAATGAGTGGCCTTTTAAAATGCCTTTGTGTATATTGTTGACTATTTCCTTAAGATTATTTACCAGAAAAGTAAATTTTCAGTTAAAAGATGGGGACACTTCTACATATAAGACATGTTCTTCAATTTGTTCTAAAGACATTTTTCCCCACTTCAAGTTCCTCCAAAACCCTAACATGAGTGAAAAATATCAAATATTAACTCACTATCTATGGTATATGTTGTAAAGTTTTCATCACTGTTTATATAATTTTCTTAATAGCTCTTTATGATATAGAGCAGATTTAAGTTATTCCCTATCACATGCAGAAGAACCGCAGCTGTGGGTTATCATTGCTCCTTTTTAGTTTAACAAACCTTTACCAACAGGCTTCTTTAACTGCTTTTGGAGTAAAAGATATGGTAAAAGTATTCATTTATAAATACTTACAAAGAATAAGTATGCCTTAACTCAACTAATTTCATTTGTTCCGAGATGGTGAAAAGTAAAAGGTACATAAGGGGCTGGGGAGATGGCTGACAGCCAAGTCTGATTCCAGGATTTCAAGGTGGAGAGAGAGAAAACCAACTCCCAAGATGTCCTCTAACGTCTACAAATGAGCTATGGCTGGAGTGAGCACCCATGTGCGCGCACACAGAATACATAAAACACACAGTGTTAAGATGGGACCTGATGGACAACATATGATAAAGACAATGACAAACCGGTCCAAAAGTGAAAGCAATGTTCAAGATTAATCATTACCTTCTCATTTTTCAGTCATATTCATAATGCTGAGAAATGAACTGAAGGAAACCAAGTCTCTAAGCTACGTCTAGATAACAGGTGAGGAATACTGAGGGAAGTAGCTACAGAGGGAAAGAGTTCCTTCCTCTATTTGTACCTTATGGTTAATAGATAAATCTTATTAATAACTGTTTATTAGGGTGACCGCTAAGTACAACCTTTGTCTTGAGTACTTTCATGCTGTCTGCTGAGGTTCCAAAATGGGATATGTGAGTTTTGCTTTCGTAGTGTGAAAGACTGCCTCACTCAAGTAAAAATAATTCATTCTATTGACAATTTAAAAAGCTTCTAAAGTACTGAAAACATGGAAATTTAATACTGAGTTCAGACTGAAATGTCCATCAATAAGAGGAGCTAGTTCTTCTTCCACTGGAGAGTAAGTTCTCTACAAGGACATTGTGTGGAGGGACTGTCACCCTCTTTACCTGATTTCAGGTGTAATAATCTCTGCTGCGAGGCTGTCTGAAGATTCCTGGCTTCCCAGAGGCATTAACCCTATGAATACACAGAGAAGGATACAGTTAAGGAAGCCCAGCTACCTCCTTTGCTTAAGAGATAGTTTCTGCAGGAAAGCACGACCTTGGCTAGGAATTGTAACAGCTAAAGAATTCAAAGGTTTTTAAAATTTTATTTAGATTGTTTATTTTATGGTATTAGTACTTTTGAAGTTGGCTATGTGGATGCTAGGCAAAAATCACCAATTTTCTCAAGTAAAAGTTAAAGTAGACTTATAAAATTATCATCAAAACAACTGTTAATGGTCCAACTACTACATTTCAATGTTGTCTAGCCATTACCATTATCTGTTTTCAACTATTTAATAACTCAGTCAGAAACTCTATAACAATTAGATTATTCCAATCTTCCTGCCCGTATTCCTTGGTAACCTCAGTTCTATTTTTAGTCTGTCTGTGTTAATGCGTTGCCTGCCTAGACACGTAAGCAATCATGTATTGGTCTTTTTTATTCAGTCAGCACAATACTTTGATGCCTTGTCCACATTACAGCACTTTGCAGAACTTTCTTCCTTTTACTGTTCAAAAATATTCCATTGTGTGCATTTACTGTATCTAAGCTCAGACAGATGTGCATTATTTCTGCTTTGTGGTGACTGTGAATAAGGCTATGTGTATGTAATTATATAGTGTGTATATACAGTAATGCTGTATGTGTACAATTATCTGGCTGCATCCACTTTCAGTTCCTTTAGTGATATACTTTAAGTGGGTCTGATGAATCACATGTTATTTTATGTTTAAACATTTTAAAAAAGCTATTAATTTTATTTCCACAGCATTGCTCCATCCCACCAGTAATGGTTCAATTACTCCCAACCAATTCTAACCAACATTTATTTTTCTTTCCTTGGAGTCATGGTGGTAGTGGGAAAAACATTAGCCTTACTAATTAGTTTGTGGTAACTCATTGATTGATTTGCCTTTATCTAGTGATCACTGAATGGTATCACTATTTCATGTGTTTAGTGGCCATCTGTTTATCTTCCTTAGAGATATATAGTTCTTTCTATTCAAATCCTTTGTTCATGTGTGGAATGGTTTTTATTTTTATTATTGTTCAATTTTTATAAATTCTTCAGATAGCCTGGATATTCTCTCTGTGCACATCATATATTTATGCAGAAGACAAAATCATCCTGCAGTCTATATTTGTGTACCATGTGTGTTCTGAGCATCCAAAGTAGCCAAGAGAGGGCATGGGATCCTCTGGAACCGGAGTTACAGATGGTTAAGAGCAGCCTCGTCGTTGATGGAAACTGAACCCAGGCTGGAAGAGCAGCTTGTGCTTTTAACCACTGAGCCATCTCTCCAGCCCACTGGTTTATATTTTGAGGCAGGGCTTCTTACTGAGTGGCAACTCAAGGAATTCCTACTTCCACAGCAAACACTTTCCCACTGAGCTACCTCCTCTGCCCCTGGATATTAATTCACTCAGATATCTGCAAATGCGAATACTTTCTTCCACTCTGTAGATCTTCTACCCTATTCTACTCTAGTGTTTTGGTGCATCAACATTTTCAATATTGATAGAGCCCTCTTCATTGTTTTTTGTTGTTGTTGTTGTTGTTGCCTATGCCTTTGGCACCAATTGCAGGGGATTATTTTCAAATTCAATGTCATCAAAATGTTCCCCTACAATAGCTCTTATATTTAGTCTTTGAGTCAGTTTCATTCTTCTGCATTTGGATGCAAAATACAAAATCCATTTTCTCCTTCCTCCCCACTCCCCTTTCCCTAATTGCTCCGGCTAGAAATTTTAATACTATCCTGAAGAAAAGTGGTGATAGCAAATATCTTTGTTTTCTTCCTGGTCTAAGAGGAAAAACTTTCATTCTTTCACCACTGAGGTTTTTCCAAATGTTTCTTTATCATGCTGAGGAAATCTTCTATTCCTGGCATACTGAGTTTTTCAAAATTAGGAGTAGGTGTTGGAATTTGTCAAATGCCCTTTTCTGTACAAACTGAAACGATGCTATCTTCCCTTCATTCTGTTCATATGCCTGACAATGAGCTCTGTATCTGCCCCTGAAGGGGTTCTACATCAAAGTTCTGAACAGGAAAGGTGTACACTCCCCCACTCTTGTTCAATACACTACAGCAGGTCTTTGCTAGTGCAGTAAGACTCAAGAAGGAAATAAAAGGGATACACATAGGAAGGGAATAAGTTCAAATTAAGATTACTTTGATATTCT
Source organism: Dicrostonyx torquatus (assembly GCA_028555095.1). Lineage (NCBI taxonomy): Eukaryota > Metazoa > Chordata > Mammalia > Rodentia > Cricetidae > Dicrostonyx > Dicrostonyx torquatus. The sequence continues at coordinate 1,280,202 of JAQHUG010000382.1, read as the reverse complement.
CACACCAATCAGACTATCACTAAGAAAATAAATGACAGTTGGGTGGTGGTACATGCCTTTAATCCAGCACTCAGGAGGCAGAGGCAGGTGGTAATTTTGAGGCCAGCCTGGTCTACAGAGTGAGTTTCAGGACAGTCAGAGCTAAAACAGTGAAACCCTGTCTCAAAAAAACATAAAAAAATAAGAAAGATTAAAAAAGAAATGACAACAAAAGCTTGGACATGGGAGAGGACAAGTGCATACTGGTACAGCCACTATGGAAATCAGTGTGAAGGTTCCTCAAAACACTAAAAACAGAAGTAACATGTGAATCCAGTTTTATCATTCCTGGGCATATACTCAAGGAAGTCTCTATCCTACCATAAAGATGCGTGCACACCTCTGTTTAGAGCTGCTCTTATTGACAACAGCATCTCAACTGATGGACAGTGAGAGCATGCTACATTTGGACTTAAGAAAACTGAGCGGCTTTAAGGGAGAGAGGGTAACAACACTTGTGAAATGAATGCTGGGGATGGCAGAGTAAAGAGATGAGGCAATGAGACTGGGGGAGGGGCTAGAACAAAGTCTGCATGGAAAAGCCACTAGGCAATCTGCTACTTTGTAAGTTTATTAAAGATAAATAAAACAAGGGATGGAGAGATGGTCCACTGCAAAGCTTGAGTGCTAGAACCAACGCGACAAGGTGGTTGTCCTATGCCTATCTCTAACTGCAGTTCTGAGGGGTCTGGCATCCTCTCTTGGCTTTCATGTGTCCATAATTATGTATATTCTTACAAACCTATATATAAATACATATATCTTACATGTAAGAAACTTAAAATAAAGTTCCACTACAAAACCTTACCTATAAACTATTTGTCAGGGAGACCCAAGACCCTTAAAACAGTACATGTTCTTATTGGTTGTTCACCAGAACTCCATTAATGGTAAGATCCTTTTGATGAACACACCGTATGTTTTGGATGCAGAGCATACAGCAATCAAGCTATAACTGAGCTGAAAGTGTTTTCTCTGCTTAGTTGCGCTCACAGCAACAAAGTGCCATGTAGGCTAGTGGGGGAATATTATCATCAAGAGCCTTACTCAGCTGTGGACTACATGTCTGACCTGACAAGCAAAAATAAACCTACTGGTAGGACAGTGGCATGGCTAAAACAGGGGTAAACAATTGCTTTCTGGTTGGACTTGAGGCCCTGATTATTAGGTCTGGTATTATAAACCGAGGCAAAACCCATGCCCTAAGAGGTAAAGGGTCATAGATTTTAGTGGGGAAGCTACTGCTATTGTTTTGTTAAAGGAATATGATATGCCTGTCAAAATGCCTATGAAATGTAAACATTGGTGCCACAGGTTAGTGCTTACTATTTTCAGCGTTGATCAGAAAAGTGCTTTCTTTTGTTGCTCTGATTTGCTTTATTTTTTTCTTTGCAGTGGTAGTAGTTACATCAGCATTTCTAACTGGTCAAACTGCGAGAGTGACTACTGAATCCTTAGACCTAACTGGGCCATCTGCATCACACAACCTAAGGCTCAGAAAATATCACAGAAAAAGGGAAGGAAAAAAAAATGCAAAGCTGCAGTGAGGGGGTCTGTCCTTTCTACCTCTCAGCAGCTATGATTACCTGGATAAGATTAGGTCTGTCACAGTCAATTGTGGAGTAAGAGTATCACAAGGAAGGTATATAGCAGGAGTATGAGTGGCCAAGAGAAGGTGGTAATGGGTAAAAATGACCAAAATACAAAATATATGGACATAATGTTATAATGAAACTCATTATTACAACATTCCGATATTTCTTATTTTTATTTTTTGAGAAAAGGTCTCTCTGACATCCTGGCTGGTCTGGAACTCACTACGTAGATCAGGCTGTCAGGCTGATTTACCAGTATCTGCCTCCTGAGTGCTGGGATAAAAGGTCTGCCCACTACACCCAGCGTATTACACTTCCTCCCTTATTCTTCAGTAACTTAGTTTACTGGTGAATAAAAATGTCACAATCATATTGCTAAACATTCAGGTAATTCTGCAATTTTAGGAACTATTCTTTAATCATTTGGGTACAGTTCTAGAGGAAAAACCTCACAACATTCAACCATGTAGATTTTTATATAGCAAATAAAAACATGAGTTTAAAAGAGACAGGCTGTTTTTTTCTTGACAACATGGGAACTGAGAGTAAAGAGGATAAGGTTCAAGTTAGATTCTAAAAATTCTGAAAAACCTTAATGGAGAGCTGATGAGAAAAAGTGAAAGAATTGCAGGGGGCCAAAGAAGAACCAACTATATTAAGAAACACTATATTTGGTGAGGATAACCAGGAATGTGCATGCACACATGTACATACATATATTTCTCCCTCTCTCCTTCAGCTAGCACTGGTCATCTGAACTATATGTTGAGAGAACCGTGGCTGTCTGAACTAGGGTCTGGAAACAGGCCAAGAGAGAGAAGACAGAGGTATGACAGCAAGGCCATAGTAGCTGATGTTTACACGAGTGGAGTCTGAGCAGAGGGGACTGACAGACAACTGAGGAATGAGATAAAATTAAGTAGAGAAGTTCTTTGTGGGAACAAGGAGAGGAAAACCAAGGGTAGTCATGGAAAACTGTTTCAAGTAACTAAAAAGTCAGGGTTTGGTTAAGAGTGAAGCTTGTAGCAGGAAATGCCAGTCACCTTCTGTGAGTAAAGAGGGGAAGAGTAAGTGGGAAGTCTTACAGCCAATTGTTACCCACCCACTGGGACATGGCCTCCTATACCATATAAGCTGATGTAGAGCATGCCTCTGCCCTCTTTCTGGTTGCTGGATTTGGTTTCTGTTCTCCGTTCAAGCAGAGGATTCTGATTTGTGAGTTTACCCCTAAACTCACATCTATTTCTCAATTCTGAGCTAGTGTGGGATTTCTTTCAAGCATCCTTCCACAGAAGAGGGCAAATCCTGAGCCAAGCATCATTAATCCCTTTGTTTGAGAAAGAATTCCTAAATTTCTTTTTAAAGAATTATTTTTGTATTTTATGTGTATGAGTGGTTTGCTTTCACATATTTTCAGTGTACCATGTGCTTGTAGTGCTGCAGAAGACAGAAGAGGATGGTGGATTCCCTGGAACTGGAGTTACAAGATCTGCCATGTGGGTCCTGGGAACTGAACCCAGGTCCTCTGCAAGAATAGTCAGCGCTCTGGAGGAGGCTCTCCAGCCCAAATACAAGTTACTGATTTACTTATTTAATTTTTAGTTTTTTGAGACAGGGTTTCTCTGTAGCTTTGCAGCGTGCCCTGGAACTAGCTCTTGTAGACCAGGCTGGCCTCAAACTCAGAGATCCGCCTGCCTCTGCCTCCCAAGTGCTGGGATTAAATGTATGCACCACCACCACCACCTAGCTAGATACAAATTTCTTAATGATTTAAAAATCCATTCAACTTTTTGCAGGAATCACCAACTTGGAAAGTTTGATATACTTCTAAAGCAGTCATGAGAATAAGAGTGTCACGTTAAATGATTCTGACTTGTAAAACTCAAGAGATTACAAAATTGCTTTAAAGTTGCTAAGTAAACCCAAAGCCCCAACCATAGCTTGTCAAGGTCTTGGTTAACAGTTCAACATTTTCATCCCTTTTCTTCTTTTGGGCCGTCTATCTGTGCAATCATCTTAAAGTGAACAACACCTTTGCTGACTTCCGCTCTAAACTCCTGGAGCTACAGGGGCTTTTACCTTGAGTGGTGAGCTGCCCCTCCTGAGCCTGGACACAACGGAGCTCTTCAATGGTTTCCTTCAGAGAATCCCTTTCTGTTCTTAACCTCTAGAGTAACATAAAAGCAAAGGTCAGCTCTACAGATTTACTAAGCAATAATCGAGGCCTTATCCAGGAAGAAAATAAAGAGTGAACATGGGCTTATTTTTAGTTTTGATCTTTTATGAAGATCATGGGAGTAGAAATAGATGAAAATGATTCTTTTTTATCCTTTTTTTTTTTTTACAATACCAAGTATCTATTATTACATGGTAATATGCATTCATGTTTAAGCATGAGACACAAAGCTAATTAGTCTACCCTTAACTATGTTCTTAACATTCTTTTTTAATTCAATAGTCAGGATGAAGACTAAATACTCAAACTGTGAAAAGCAGAAATATGCTAAACAGTGCAGCAGTGTCCTCCATACTAGTCACACAGAAAACAGAAGGGCTATACATAGAGGAAGTCAACAGTAAGATGTAAAGAAAGACCAATGATACAATTACATGTATATTAAAGAAATGAGAACTGGAGTAAAACTACTCCTACCTTTTATTTATTTCTGAGAAAGAAAAATTGTGACTTAAAAGTAGAGCAATTAAAAGAAGGAATTAATACAGTCAAAAATTAAATTTCAGTCTTAATGTTAGCATTTCTGGAAAACAAAATGCCCATTACATACTCACATCTTTTTCTTTCTGAAGACCATCAACTTTGTCTTTTAGCCGCTTATATTCAAAATCTAATTTATCTGCTTTCTTTGATTCATCAGATAATCTATTTTGCAGCTCTACAACCTGATACAAAATACATAAATTATATAAAAATCTTAATTTTTATAATTTGAAACATTAGAAATGATCACAAGGTGGTAGAATATAGCTCAATGGTAGAGCGCATGCTTATTAGCATGCACAAAGTCTTAAATTCAATCCCTAGCACGCCTCCCCAACTAAACAAAAATTTTTAAAAAACATCATTTTCTTCTACAGGTCTATGAAAACTCTATTCCCACCATACTTGACTAAACATTATACAATCCATCAGTCTAATAGAAGGGAGAGAACTAGGAACTAAAATCTGCATAGGTAAGAGAGGCTCCTAAACTAGAGTCATCTAGAACGATGGTGTCAATCATCAGAGGGCCTTTATTTCTAGCAAAAACACTGAGGAGCAAAGAAGCAGGAAGGAAAGATAGGAGGAAATGCTCAATTACATAGCTAATCTTATAAGAAGCTAAACCCCCTGTAAGAAGTTCATGCAGAAGCTGTGGATAACGAGAGGTGCCAATGCCAATAACAGGAACCTAGAGCTTTGAGTATAACAGGAATCAAGTGGTCATTAAGTAGTCCTGGCTGGGAAGAGTAAGGAGAAAAAAAAATGATCAGTCTGGGTATGGAGGTACACACTTTTAATCCCAGCACTCAGGCAGATCGCTGTGAACTCCTGACACGTCAGGGCTATGCACTGTCTCAGGGAAGGGAGGGATAGATAGAGGGAAGAAAGGAAGATGATTCATCAGCAGGTAAAAAAAAAAAAAGAGTGCTCTGGGGTTAGAAGAAAATACCTTGGAAAAGTGTAACCCTGGCTAGCTGATATTTAGATGTGTGTTTTCATTTTCACTACTACTGGGGAATGCAAACAGGCAAGAGAAGTGGTTCTGCATGCTAATGCTGGAAAACATTACAGTTCCTCAAAGAACTAATGAATAAGCAAGATTGAAATTATGCAGATAATGAGAAAAAGCTGCAATTAATCAAGGAATATTACCAACAATTACAGTTTTATAAGTTCACCAAAGATTTCACACTGAAATTGTCAAATATAACCACCAAATTTACTACTTTCAAAAAAAAAAGTCTGTGATCCCAGCACTCATTAGGCAGTGGCAGGACTGTGAGTTCAAGTACAGGCTGTGGTGCATGGCATGTCTAGTTAAGGTACACAGAAAGACCCTGTCTTAAAAATTACTAGAGGTGAAGGATATTGTTCGGTAGGAGAATGCTTGCCCAGTACACACATGGTTCTGGGGTTTCTTCCTTAGACAGGAGACGCAGGGGAAGAAGTACACATTTTATGAACATGAGACTGAGGGCCATGATAATCTAAGTCTGGGCATAAAGAAAGTTCTTTACTTCCTCCAACTTTGCACCTGGGACTCTGGCCATCGATAAATTTAATGGAGTCTGGAGCCTCAACAGTTTACCCTGGCAGGCTGAGATCACCCGACCCCCACCCAAGAGCAGACCATTCAAAGGAAATTCCTGGCATTCCAAGCACTGTAGATAGAAACACCTGCCAGCACCTCACCAGGACACCCCTAGACAATGTCAGCCAATCAGGGGTCCTGAACCTCAGAGACCCCTCACCCCCACCTTTACTATTATAAAAACCCAATTCTAATTGAGCTTGGGGCTCTCCAGATATTCCAATACGCTGGTCTTGCGGAGAGACCGAGTTTGCAAACTTGATTAAAATAAAGGCTCTTTGCTTTTACATATGGGACTCGATCTCCTTTGTTTGCTTTTGTGGGGACCCAGGGATTTGGGCATAACAAGACCATGACCAGAACAACTACACACAGAGAACTTGCAGAAAGAAAAGTATCATTAAAAAGAGTATTAAGAATATGATTGTGAATAGGCACAGAGAATTGGTGTTCTATGCAGTTTGCTATAATATTTCTAGGTATGCATTTTCTCTTAATTCTAAATTAGATATGCTTTATTAGTTCCAAATATGTTAAGTGATTTTCCCTTCAAATAATATTCTACATTTCTTTCTACTTTCCCCTCTAAATATACTGCCGCCATTTCATATTGGACATGTTTTGAGAACAAGTATTTTTCTGGCTATACTTTTGAGTAATTTCAATCCATATTCAAATTCAGTATTTCAGGAAGTTCCTTAAGTTTGCCATATAATTGAAACTTTTATAATAGAGTACTGAGAAGAAAATATATCAACCAAAGAAATTTAGAAGCCACTCATGATGTATGGGTTTAAGGCATTTGCTGAATAGCCTGATGATCTGAGTTCGTTACCCAGAACCCACATGGTAAAAGGAGAGAGCAGATTTCTGCAGGTTGTCCTAGGACCTCCATATGTATGTTAAGGCATACCTATGCCCCTGGCAATCAAATAAATAAAATGTAATAAAAAGAAAATAAACATAAAAACAGTTAAGAATCATGTGGTGGTTAAATAAGAATGACCTCTACAGGCTCACATATTTGAATGCTTAGTCACTAGGAAGTGGAATTCTTGAAAAGATTAGAAGGAATTAGCAGGTGGCCTTGTTGGAGTAGGTGTGGACTTATAGGAGAAAGTGTGTCCCCGAGAGGGTGGGGTGAGGGGGTGGGGGGAGAGTAGGCTATGGGGTTTCAGAAGCCCAAGCCAGGCCCTGTGGCTCCCTATCTGTTCCTGCTGCCTGCAGATCAGGATGCAGAACTCTCAGTCACTTCTCCAGTCCCATGTCCTGCCTGTAGGCTACCATGCTTCCAACCACAATGACAATGGGCTAAACCTCTGGAACTGCAAGCCTCCAATTAAATGCTTTCTTTTTAGGAGTTGCCTGGTAATAGTGTCTCTTCACAGTTACTAAGATAAATCACAAAAATAAAACTTGGTTTTCACTTGATTTTGGCCAAAAACCCTGGAAGTGACAAAGTTTTCAAAAGTTGTGTGTTGTGGAGTTGCCCTTGCATGCAACACCAAGAAGAATTCTGCTTGTGTTCTCTTACCTGTCTCTTGTATGTCTCAAGCTGACCTCGGGCTGCATTAGCCTTTCTTAATTCTTCCTCAAGACTGACAGTGTTCTGCATGTATATAGTATTCTTTTCTTCTAAGAGTTTAACCTGCCGCCTCAAATCCCCAAGGTCTTCCAGCTTCTTCTTGTAAGATTCAACTTGACCTTCTAGTTTAGATACTTTATCAGAAGAGTGTCTAAAAGGAGATGGGAAATTTGTCAGAAATAATCCACGTTTCAGACAAAGTTAAAATAGGAGACAATATCGGGACTTAACATGTATTAAATCATAAAATCTAAAGTGAATCTAGTTTTTTTTTAGGTTAAGAAAAGCAATTATAACCTAAATTATGAAAAATATGTCATTAAGAATGTCTAAAATGTAAAGAAAGTCATCAGGAGGATAACCAGCAAAATCACACTTAGCAGAAAAGTAAAATAAATTGTGGAATGTTCAAATGATTTGGCAATTACTATGTTACCAATAAACCCCAGTTAAGATTTCAGTAGAGAAATGGAGATAGAGAATGGCAAGTTTTAGGGGGTTGAGGACACTGTAAATTTAACATATGCAGTCTTTGGGTGTGACTGCAAGGAGGCACAGAGAGTTAACCATGCACAGGTGCTTTCCTCTTGGTAGGAAGACTCAAAGCCATCTACTGATGGGGTGTGGTGGGTAGCAGACAGATAGGAAGGCGTTATAAAAACATTTAATAACTATGAGAGAAATGGGAGACAAGGCTATGTACTATGAGGAGTGGGCCAGGGGTAAGAGAAAAAGATCCCTAATACATAATAGGACTACATTACAGAACTAGGTAATTTTCTCTGTACACGTCAGTATTCTAAAAACAAAAAAGGGATCCCAAAGAGGATGAGGCTGTGAAAGAAATAGAATGGCGAACAGAGAGGTACTATACAGAGAATACTTGGCAGGAAGGAGAAAATGGCCAGCAAAGAAATGAAGCCAGTATTTAAGACAAAGACTAAGGGCCTGGAGGGCTCAGAATCAAAGAAGAGTAGCAAGAAGTAAAAGTTAGTGCTAGGTAAGTTGATGAGATGGCCATGAGTACACAGCATTCACCCGATATCTGTCCTACCAGCTGAAGTGTTCAGATAGCCTCTTAGCTAGTCACTGAAACTTAAAACACTCTGCGATGGAGCTGTTCTGGGTGGCAGTGGATCTGATATTCCTGAAGGGAAACCGTTTACCTGAGAACATCTATTTCATCCTTTAGAGACTGAGCTTCATCTGCCAAGGTGGTTAGCTCATCATTCTGCTGCCGAAGCTCAGAGATTTCCTTTTCTAACTCTTCACAGCGTATCCGATAGTCATCTTTTGCTGCTTCTAGTCTGTAAACAAAACAAGATAAACACTATTCAGTGGCTCATAATTCTACTTAAGACAAAACAGGGGGCTGGAGAGATGGCTCAGTGGTTAAGAGCACTGACTGCTCTTCCAGAGGACCCTGGTTCAATTCCCAGCACCCACATGGCAGCTCACAACTGTCTGAAGATCCAGTTGCAGGGGATCTGACACCTTCACACCAATGCACATAAAATAAAGTTAAATAAACCATAAAAAAATTTAAAAAAAAAAGAAGACAAAACATGTGGACACTCTTCTTGACTCGTCTTTCTCCTCTGCAGTCACAACCATGTCACATCTGTCATGTGACTCACATGTACTGGGATTAAAGGTGTAAACCACCACCACCTGGTTCTGTTTCTCTTTGCAACTGGATCAATCTAGAGTGGCCCAGGGTGGCCTTGAACTCACTGAGGTCATTTGCCTCTGTCTCCTGAGTGCTGGGATTAAAGGCGTGTGACACCACTGTCTGGCCTCTATGGCTAACTAGTGGCTTAAGCACTGTACTCTGATCTTCAGGCCCGTTTTATCGGTTAGATTACAAACAAAGTATCCTGGCTCCCTCTATTAGCTTTAAGAGACTGTTTAAAATTTAAAAAATAGGTTGTAATGAGTGGTCTTTTACCGGAATGTTTCCTCTTGTAGCTGCTCTAACTGAGTCTGAAGTTGCAAATGTCTTCTTCCTGCTGGACTGTTGGGATCTTCTATAGAATCTGATTGATTGAGTCGTTCCATTAATATCTGATTTTCTGCCAATAAACTACTTTTCTCCTCTTGCAGTGCTGCAACCTGTTGGAATTAGAAGAACAATGGTTATTCAACTCAGACTTTTGTGAATTACCATTATGAATTAAAGTAGCTGTCTGATTACTTTTTTTTGAGATAGATTCCTACTATGTAGCCCTTGAAGACCTAGAACTCACTATGCAGACCAGGCTGGCCTCTGTCTGCTGTAGATCTCTCTGCTGAGCGCCACCTCACTTGGACAATTAACCTCTATTGCAAACATCTACATTATTTTGAAATGTCATTTATACAAAGTTATATATAAAAGTAAAATTTTTCAAAATTAATTTCTATTTATTTTGAGATAGAATCCTGCTACATTTTTCTGATATTTTCAATTCTTGGGCTCAAGTGATCCTCTTGCATCAGCCTCCCAAGTGGCTGGGATTACAGGTCTAGGCCATCATACCTGGCTTTATTTCATCAATGATACACAGATGGTAAATAAGCACACAGAAAGATAATAATCAATAGTCACTAAGTAAATGCAAATTGAAGGCACAAAATATCAATTCAACTCTTGTGACAATAGATAAAATTTAAAAAGATTGAACCAACTGTTGGCAAAGATGAAAATAAAGTCTCAGATACTTGTGGTAAGAATATAAACTACAAAGCCAGCCTGGTCTACAGAGTGTGTTCCAGGATAGCCAGTGCTACACAAAGAATACAAAATATTTCAAATACTTTGGAAGACATCAATCTTCTGAACCCACAGAAAAAGCCAGATGTTGCCATGCATGCTTACAGCTCTAGTGTTGAGGGACTGTGACTGGTAGATCCTGGAGCTTGCAGCCTAGCAAAACTGTGGGCGTCAAGTTTGTGGAGAGACCCTGTCTCAAGTGAATACAGTGGGCAATAAGAGAGCAGAACTGCAGGACATTCACAATTTCCCTCTACCTTCTCAGGCACAGGGAAAATACCCGTGCCCTGCAACACACACAAAGACAAAGACTCCCACCCCCACGGAAAGTGTAAGCGAGTTCACTGGCACAATACGAAGAATCAAGCACTTTTCTTTATTTCTTCTGGAATTTTAATATTCATTTATAATGAGTTTAATTAAATTCCAGAAAAGAGCCGGGCGTTGGTGGCGCACGCCTTTAATCCCAGCACTTGGGAGGCAGAGACAGGCAGATCTTTGTGAGTTCGAGGCCAGCCTGGTCTACAGAGCTAGTTCCAGAACAGGCTCCAAAGCTACAGAGAAACCCTGTCTCGAAAAACCAAAAAAAAAAAAAAAAATCCAGAAAAGACGGGTAATATCTTTATACAGCATATTCTTCTAAATCAGAACCCTATTGGCTTGTTTTTCTTTTTTGTCTTATTAGCTTATATTGCAGTGAAACTGACCATGTGATAATCCCCAGTACATTTGGTAGTATTTGTGGTGGTACACACACAGAACTTCTCACCTGCATATCCAATTCATGGCACCTTTGAGCAATTTCTTCCTTTGCTGACAAAGCTTCGTTTAGTTCCTCTGTAGTTTTCTTCAACTAGTTAGAAACAAAGAAAGTTTCACAAAGTGAAGACATTACATAGGTGTAATACAGAATTAAAACATTTTTATTTCTTGGGAGGTAGTGTAGGGAAATCAAGAACCTCTTGGTAAAGATGGAAAATAAGTCACTTTTATTTTTCTTTTGTTTTTGGGTTTTGCTAAGATAAGATTTCACTATGTAGCTCTGACTGTCTGAAATTCCCTACATATACCAGAAAGAATGGCCTCAAACTCAGAGTTTGGCCTCATGAGTGCAGAGATTAGTAAGTATGCCACTACACCTGAATTATTGATTCTTAACATCAAATATTTCCATGTATATTCCCTTATTATAATAAATTCTAAATTAGCAAATTATGAAAACACTGATTAAAGTAAAATTTTGTGTCTTTATTTCATATATATAAACCTCTGTCTAATAAAGATGCCCCCAAAAATGTACCCACAATAGCAAAGAAACAATACCACAAAGAGAAAGGCAAATTTTAACTTAGGTTAAAATTATATCATATCCAAAGACTTTCTTATATAACATTTAGAAACCCTGAGCCAAAAATAAGAGAAAGCAAAAGATACAAAGTTCTGCTCATGCAGAATACTGTAAACTAAAAATTGACTACAACAGCATTTCATGCTTAAAAATACATAGCAAAGTTCTTTTCAAATACAGTTGTTCCTAGCCAAGTGTAGCAGCACACTCCTTTAACCCTAACACTTAGGAGTCAGAGACAGGTTGATCTCTGTGAGTTTGAGGCCAGCCTGGTCTATGCAGCAAGAATAAGAATAATATAAGAAGAAAATAATGACTAGAAGAGGGACTATCACAAATTAAATTTTTTTAAAGTGGGCTCTGCAATACTACCATATTTTTTCTGTACCACATTAATTCATTTCTCTGGGTGTGTGCGTGTGTGTACCAAAGTCAGGACAATAACGTATTGTGTTCTCTCCTTTTACCAACTGGCTCCAGGGGAAAGAACTTAGTTCACCATACTTGCCAGCAAGTGTCCTTCCCTGCTGAGCCACCTCACTGGCCCATGCAGTACTACTTTTACTACAAAGTCTAAGCTTAATTATAATGTATAATATCAATTAGCAATAGCTTAAGTTCTTAAATTTAGGCAAAATATGAAGTATTTTATCAATGTATTCCATAAGCAATTTCAACTGCGTTCTTCTCGCTAATACCTAAAATTCCCCTGCCTCAACTGTTCACAAATAAAGACAATTATATACCTGGCGATCCAGATCAGCATAGGCATCATTTCCAGCAGAGACAGGAGACTCTTTACTCATTAGCTGAAATTAAGATTTAAACCATTATGAGGCAAAAGACATTCTTGGCAATACAACAAAATGAGCACCCAGAAACTACTAAAGCAACAAGAAATTAAAGCACATAAGCAAGCAACTGTTTTCTGTAATTATTTTTTTGACTGTTTTTCACTCCAAGTGATGTCTACACTTAAAATTAAACATGTGAAATCTGGTGCTCATTTTCTCTGAGAGCCCTAGCTATAAGAATCAAGCATAACTTATTCTTAACAGTGAGTTAGGAGCATGGCTAGACATTTAAAAACAGGGACTTTTCAATAATAAGAGCGACACCAGGTACTTCTTTCATTCTAAATAATCAGTGTGGAAAGGGGAGTCATGTTCTCCTGTGGTGTGCCCACTGTTAAGCTGGCCATGCTCCACCTGCACTTCTATAAGCAATCCTAATTAACACAGTGAATCACAAAACAGCTGCGGCAACAAAACCCCCCAAAGGGACTTACTGGGAAGGGGTTCAGTGGGAGAAGAATCAGAGAGTGTAATGGGGGTGGGGGGTATCAAAGGATCAAAATGTATTCATGTATAAACCATCAAAGGATAATTAGTAATAGTAATATATGATAAAATCTGTAACAGTATACAGAGAGAATACATCTAACTCAAAGGTGGGAAGAAGGGAACATATAGTTTTCTCTCCTGTCTTCATCCTTATCACAACACAGCAGCTACTGCTCTAGGAAAAGCCAGACATCCGTTCTAAATGCACCTTCTCTCATCTCGGAGGCATTTTATCTGATTTTATGCAGACCTACCCCTCAGCTTCACTGAGCTCCCAGTGCGATCTTGCTTTACTATTGCCAGCTTTCTTGCTTATTATTCTTAGACTTTATAGTTTACGGTTCAATTCCCTTTCTTCTGCTAACATCTTCTTTGGGGATTCTCTCCTTACACAGGACTCCAAAGCTCTAGCTTTTGAGAATGTGCTTGTTTCCCCCTCTTTTTGTTAAGACATGGTTTCTTATGAACCAGAATGGCATTGAATTCCCCATGTGGCTGAGAATGACTTGAGATTCTTTTTTAAAAGAATTATTTTGTTTATTTTAAAAATAAAAGACTCCCCCACACTTGCTATCTCGCGATAGTTCGCGAGTTCCTCCCTCTTTCCTTTCTGCCACCGCCATGCCATCCAGACTGAGGAAGACCCGGAAACTCCGGGGCCACGTGAGCCACGGCCATGGCCGCATCGGTAAACATCGCCAAGCATCCAGGAGGACGCGGGAACGCTGGAGGCATGCATCATCATAGGATCAATTTCGACAAATATCATCCAGGTTACTTCGGGAAAATTGGTATGAGGCATTACCACTTAAAGAGGAACCAGAGCTTCTGCCCGACTGTCAACCTGGATAAACTGTGGACGCTGGTCAGTGAGCAGACACGGGTGAACGCTGCCAAGAACAAGACTGGAGTTGCTCCCATCATTGATGTCGTGCGATCGGGCTACTACAAAGTTCTGGGGAAGGGAAAGCTCCCTAAGCAGCCTGTCATCGTGAAAGCCAAATTTTTCAGCAGAAGAGCTGAAGAGAAGATTAAGGGTGTTGGAGGCGCCTGTGTTCTGGTGGCTTGAAGCCACTCAGGGAGACCAATTAAATGCTAACATTTTCCAAGTGGAAAAAAAAAATAAAAATAAAAGACTATATTATTTGTGGTGTATGGCATGTCTGGGTATATACATATTGTGGGATGGTTAATTAAATCTAAATAACATACGTATTTCCTAAAATATATGTTTTTGAGAGAACACATTAAAATTATGACACATTAGTTATACAGATGGGCGTCACTGTACTATCTCCATACATGCATGAATTATGCATTGATAATTTCTTTCCTTCTTCTATCTTGCTCTCTTCCCTTGATACCCTTCTCCAACTGTTGTAACTCTTCTACTCTCAGGTTGTTTGGTTTGGTTAATACAGGGTTTCATGTAGCCCAAGCTGAACTTAAATTCACTATGCAGCCAAGGGTGACTTTGGACTCCTGATCCTCTGCCCTCTAAGTGCAGGTATTTACTGGTATGTGCCATCATGCGTGGCTTCTTTTTAGTTTCCACCTAGGAGAAACTATGTGATATTTGTCTTTAGCTTAGTTAGTTTAGCATGTTAGTTTGCTTAACATGATGTCCTCTAGTTCTGACTCATATTACCTTATAATCCTTCTGTCTCTACATCCTGACTTTGGAGAAGTGTATGCTACCCAGTCTGGTTTATGTCCTAGGGACAGAATCCAGGGTTTTGTGCATGTAAGACAAGCAATCCACAAACTCAGTGATTCCCAGACCTATCATTGGTTTAACCAATTACCTTCTCTATTTAACCTAGATTTCATAACATGACTTTCACCAACATTCTTCTGACCTCATTATTTTTAACTAGCAAATCTTAATTCAAGATCAGTCCAACTACTTTTCTGCCCATATATCCTGACTAGTTAAATGCTGAGGGGAGACAAAACAATATTAAAAAAAAACAAAACCAAAACTGTTTTCCTACTACTTACTACATGATGTATATGAGTGTTTGTCTACACGTACGTCTGTGTACCACATGCATCCCTGTTACTTATGGAGGTCAAAAGAAGGCAGTTGGATCCCCCTGGACTACAGTTTCAGACAGTTTTGAGCCATCACAGGAGTGCTGGGAATCAAACCCAGGTCCTGCACTGCTCTTACCCACTTAGCCATCTCTTCAGCCCCCTTTCAATCCTTTTTAATTCTCTTCCTGCTTAACTCCTTGATTCCATAAAATCCCACTCCCAGGTAAGATTTTTTTCCTATGGCCCAAACTACAAAATCAGTAGCACTTCTTCCCCTTCTTCTTCACCATAGGAAATTCTTCCTATCCAAAGCCACTATGGCTACCTATGCTCTTCATGTAGTCTCTTACAAGCTCCCCCAAAGCCCTGTTCAATATATTACCAGTCTTCTTGCTTATAAAACCCTCAGTCAGGTGGTGATGGTGCACACCTTTAATCCCAGCACATGGGAGAGGTAGGTAGATCTCTGAGTTTGAGCTAGCCTGGTCTACAAAGTGAGTTCCAGGACAGCCAGTGCTACACAAAGAAACCCTATCTCATAAAAGAACAAAAAACAAAAATCAAAACCATTAACCTTGATCTCTTTTTTTTTCTTGTGTGCTCTTCCTATCAACATCTAATTAGTAAAAACGACTCCTTGAATAGCTATTCTTGGGGCTGAGGCATAGCTCCCTAGTAGAGCATACTTGAGGACGTGGGTTTGATCTCTAATACCATCTGCTACCCCCAGGCCTCCAAATCACTAAACTCCAAGTGATACTTCTCTAAAACATATAACAGCAATGGCCAACAAAGGCATAAAAGGATGCTCATTATTACCAGTCACTATGGAAATACAAAACAAACAAACACAATAAATACAAAGTACTACTTATACTTACCAGAAAAGCAATCCCATAATTCCATTTCTGGATACTGAGGCTCTTTCAGATCACAATGGGGTATTATACCCAGCCCCTAGTTTCCTAAGTTAAAAAAGCATTGAACATCTAACCTACTGGATAAACAGATTAGCAACATGCCACACTCTTGAATATTGCTATCCTTTATGACTAGCTGGATCCCAGAAAATGCAGCACACTGCTGCTGCTACAACATCATGTAGGTCTTTTTCCTCTCCCTGGACTTTCTCCCCTCTCTGCAGGGTCTCACTTAGGCTGACCTTGAATTCGTGGGCCCTTTATTTCTCCCTCCTGAGTGCTACAATGATAGACATTCACCAGCTCAACCAGCAGGTCTTGCTTTCTGTTTGCTTGTTGGACTCATCTCTCTTCTTACTGCACTTTATCCTTCCAAGTCCAGTCTCACTCCTCTGAGTGGCCTTATTTAATGCCCCCCACCAAAGCTGTTCCCTGTTCTATATTCTTCCCCCACTCCACGGTACTTTTTTTTTTTAAAAATATTTATTTATTTATTTATTATGTATACAATATTCTGTGTGTATGCCTGCAGGCCAGAAGAGGGTACCAGACCCCATTACAGATGAGCCACCATGTGGTTGCTGGGAATTGAACTCAGGACCTTTGGAAGAGCAGGCAGTGCTCTTAACCTCTGAGCCATCTCTCCAGCCCTCCACGGTACTTTTAAAACAATATGAATTCTTTGTGACCGTTTTCTCTCTTAGACTCTCAGAGGGAGACACACTATCAAAGAGAATATCTTAGTATTCTTAGTAGCTGCTACAGTCTCTAGTGTACATTGGGTTTGAATTGTTTGCTAAATGAATAAATTCAATATCCACACAACAGACACAATGTACTTAAAACTTAATAAGAATACAGGGCACATGAATAAAAAGAGAAATTTTTTTTTTGTTATTTTGGTTTTTGAAAACAGGGCTTCTCTTTGTAACAACTCTGACTATCCTGAAACTCAATCTGTAGACCAGGCTAGGCTCGAACTCACAGAGATCCACCTGCTTCTGCCTTCCAAGTGCTGGGATTAAAGTTGTGCACCACCACTGCCCAATAAAAATAGAATTATTTCTTAAAACCATTCTCTCTCTTGCCTGAGCTCTTCTTTTCTTCTTTAGTTTGTCACGAATGTAAGTGCAGAGCGCTAATCAACGTACCTCTTGAATGGCTGTCATGACAACATGCTGAACAGATTCCTCCATCATCATAATGGCTTGAATGTACTCTGAAAACAAGAATAACCTGGAATGTCACTGTTCAAGTTAAAAGATGGTCAAGACTTGAAGTTTAATACTCTATAAACCCTCACAAGCAGTTTTCTTTGTCTTGATTCTTCCTCAGAATCCCCTGTTCATGACTACTCTGCCCCAAATATGTGCCACAGGTAAGCAAAGTCTGACTACTGAACAGCACTGTTTCCCAAAGATATCCTGTTCTTGCTTCACATGTGTTTATTTGGTTGAGACTGGGTCTTGTAGCTGCCCTCCACTCACTTTGAATCCTAGGTTGGCCTTGAACTTGTGATCTTCCTGCCTTATCTCTCAGAGCACCTGAATTATGGGGATCTATTATCACACTTGGCTCCTCTCACCTTTCCTGCAAAGCTGATGCTGTAGGCAAAGGTCAGCAAACGGAGCTTCAGCATGAGTGCACATCAGAGTAAGTCAGTGAAATAGTGAGACCCAAAGTTAGGGCAAAAAAGAACCACATTAGTTTTTTGACACCCTGAAAGTTATCTTTCTGATTATCCTTTGTTACATTGTAAAAATACTGTGTTCTAACCACATTATTCTCATTTTCACCCAGGCCCAAACCAGGAGGGTCTCAGTAAAGTAACTCTAGACGTAGTGACTTTTTCCTTTGACACAGCCCTGTTAATAGGTTTTATTATTTCCAGATCCAACAACAGATGACAGAAGTACTAAATAAATGGACATGACAGGTACCCTAAAGTTATAGTACAGAGGCTCTTACTTATTAAATGTACAACATTACCATTAGACCTATCTACTGGAATGCTGAACATAAGCTTCTCCCCAGCAGGTAACCTGGTTTTTGTTTTAAGTAACAACACCATTGTGATACATGACATCAAACACAAGAACTAGCAAATCTAGATGACTGTCAGGTCCTCAAAATCAAAGACTATGAATGAACATGGAAGAGAAGACACAGTGGCACTGGTATGGGGAAGGGAGGCTTAATGGCAGCTACTGGAAATGAGGTAAGCAACAGTAAAAAGAGGTCAGGACATTAGTAGGTATGAGAGGGGAAGCGTTAGTTAAGAAGCGGTGTTGCCACGTCAAGGCCCTTCCCCGCGAACACCGTAAAGTACTAAATGATAAAATGGTGATGACAGCTAAATTAATATGCACTACTTTAAACCTTAAAGCTAAAAATATAATTATGTATGATTATTTGGTACATACCCATGAGGTAATGCTAGAGAATGAGGCATACAATGTAAGTAGGCTTACCCTCAATTTTATCTGTTCCAATTTTTTTTAGTATGATTTAATACAAAGAATTGAAGGCTTAAAGGCTGAAGAAATATGTTTTCCCACCCTATATCTAGGCCATTCATTACAATTAAGAAATTTGGCAAATTAGGTAATATTTATAAGTCCTATCCTTCTAATCTATAAAAGGTATTTTTTTTGTTCTGTTATTGTTTAGTAGAGTAGCAGACTGAAGGCAGACACCATGGCTGGTGAGATGGCTCAGTAAGTAAAGGTGCTTGCCAAGCATGTTGGGGGACTGCACTTTGATCCCGGGATCCAGAGTGGAAAGAACGAACTTTCACAAAATGCCCACTGACCTCCACAAGCACTCCGTGGCACAGGTTGTGCTCACCATAAATAAATTTTTTTTTTAAATAAAAACTCAGGCAGTGATGGTGCACGCCTGTAATCCCAGCACTCTGGAGGCAGAGGCATATGGATCTCTGTGAGGCCAGCCTGGTCTACAGAGTGAGTTCTAGGACAGCCAAAGCTGATGCTTCACAGAGAAACCCTGACTCAGAAAACCAAAAAAGAAAAAAAAAATGTTAAAGGAAAATTTTACCACCCCCCCTAAAAACCCAAAATACATAGTTGATGTTATTATTAGTGAGCCTTCTACTATTTTTAATAATTTCTTCTCTTTTATTTTTTTTAAAGGAAACAAACGATTTTTTTCATTTTACACACCAATCGCAGTTTCCATTCCCTCCCCTTCCCCTCCTCTCCACCCCAGCCCTCCATCCACTCCTCAGAGAGCTTAAGGCACATTGCTGTGGGGAAGATCCAAGGCCCTCCGTACTATAAGCCGAGCAAGGTATCATCCAAAGAGAATAGGTTCCCAAAAAGCCAGTACATGCAGTAGGATTAAATCCTGGTGCCACTGCCAGTAGCCCTGCAGTCTGCCCCAGCCATACAACTGTCACTCACACTCAGAGGCCTAGTTTGGACCTATGCTGGTTCCTTCCCAGTCTGGCCGGAGCTGGAACTCCCATTAGCTCCAGACCCATCATGGACCTGACCTCTTTGCTAATATTCTCACTCCTCCCACGCTTCATGGACTTTGGGAGCTCAGCCCAGTGCTCCTCTGCGGTGTGCCTTCTACTATTAGTCTGTCTTTTAAAATTTACCACTATTTTATTTGCCCCAATTAGAGGTCAAAAAAGGCAAAACAAATACATATAGTCAAGTCTCATCAACTGCTTTTAAATTTTCCAATTGTAAACAATGGCTAAATACAAAGCAAATGTGGACACAGTTTCATTCAGTCTTCATAACTAAGAGATTTTGGAGTTAAGGACAAAGGCAGAGGCTATCTCATCCAGAGGTAGGTAGTCGATTACTGGAGCATACTTCTAAGAGCCCCTACTCTATCTACCTACACAATGCATTCACAGTGACAATTAATGATTAACAACTAAGAGGCTCTTACATAATTCTTAGCTCTCTATTGTATTCCTGAACCAAGAGAATACTGAAAATTTGGGTGAGAGATTAAGAATCCTGTTCAACTGGAACCTTCTTCCTTCCTTCCTTCCTGTCTAGCTTTTATAATGCTGGAATCTTTACAGAGCTGTTTTAACCAGCTGTGAACTCTGCTAATAATATCACCTTGCCAGACAAGATGTGATCACTAGTGCAATAGTGGCCTGAGTGTTATGAGAGTAATCAACCATTTTTTTAATCTGAATTTTAGCCCTGCTCCACAGTAGGAAATCATATTTGGTATTGTAATTCTGGTCAAAAGCCCATGGCTGGGGAGGCTATAGTCCCTGAATGGGGTGATCTCACTACTGCTGTTTTGCTATATGGAAATGATGTCATACAGTCATCTGACTATTTACAATTATATATCTACATTAGTATTGTTCTCACTCTTGGTCAGAAAAGCTTCTGTTTTCAGTGGGCAGTGATTAATACAGAGACTCGCAACTGGGTAAGTGGCTAAGAGTGGTCAGTCCTAAAGTGAGGCCTTTGTACCATCCCTCCAGGGCTCCAGGAACAGTAAGCACCAGAGGACAGGAAAGAGTGCTGTGGACTGCTGTCTTCAGGACACAACACAGCTGGTGAACCCACACCAATAGTGGCTATCTGGATTAGATGGGGGTTATCAATGTGCCATCGCTTAAAAATTTTTTTTGTAAAAGAAATCCAATTTAAGTAAAGCAATTCTAAAAATGGGAGTCGGTTAGTGAGGTGAGGGGAAAGCCCCAAAGTCTATACTGACTATTAAACTTATTCATTACTAGAATATGAAAAAAGTATAAAAAAAACAAGTAAATAGAAACTTGTTATTGCATTATCAAGTGTGAAGGAGAAAAGAGTGAATGGGGTAGGGAAGTTCTAACTAAAAAACAAAAATCAAAACAAAACAAAAAACTCAAAAACTTAATATAATTACAAAATATTATTTATTATTTTTGAATAGCCCCTGGCCTCCTGTTCTCCAGCAATACTTCTTGGAATTCTTTTATTTACTATACAAATATAGTTTTGTGGAATTCTTAGAAGGCACTGAAAGATAACTTGAGTATTTCTTACTTCGAGCTATTAGCTGTCCTTCAGAGCTTTACTTAAAGAATGTCCCTAACCCATGTCTAGACTCTTTACATTCTACCTTCGCAGCATTTATCAATACTCTGTAAAAACTTGTGCTATGATTTATTTTTCCTCCACTCAAGCTCTATGCAGTTGGTTGGTACTATAGCCCTCTTCCACAATATCAGTTCAAGAAGCATTTGTGATATAAATCAAACCTATGTTGGGAAGATGGCCCAGTGAGCATGAGTGTCGTGCCAGCATTAGGACCCAAGTTAAAATCTCTAGTACCCAAATAAATGATAGGGACAGCGGTGCATGCCAGTGACCCCAAAGCTGAGAGCAGACAAGCAGAGTTAGGAATGCTCTAGCCAGCCAGCCTGGCCAAAACAGAGAACTTCAAGTTTGTAGAACACCCCGTCATAAAGAATAAAGTGGAAAATGGTAGAAGATGAAATCCAATGTCCTTCTCTGGCCTATGCATGCAAACGCATGAGAGGCACCCACCTGAGCATGCAGCAGAACGCATACATTGACAGAAACACACCTCCCAAAAGGCAAAAGTAATGCTTTTACTTTACATACAATAAATCTGAATGTATTTTATATAAGTGATCCCCATACAAATAAGTCACATTTTACAAAAAGATTTAAAAAACTCTAAAAATAAGAAAATACATTATTACCCATATATCAAAGGTGGTCTTCAAGCAATTTTAACAATGCTACAAATTGGAGTTGCTATACAAATAAAAACACTGCACTTTTTCTAATATCTGCAATATGAATTTAACTTACTAAGAACTTATTAACTTCTCTAAGTCTAATTAGTAGTTTTACTAATTTACTGTCCATAAAATTATAATTTGAGTATGACTTATCCCATAAATGCCACCTAACAAGTGACATTTTTAAAATTCGCTGGCAATGGAAAAATTAGTTTTCTCCAATGGGTCTCACCGGGTATATTAAACCACATTGAAGGATAGGTTCCATGCCCAGCACCGTATGGCCACCACAAAATGAACTCAGTGGTATTGTAGACTTTTTTCCTCTTATTGCTTTGTTTGATTAAACAAAATACTTTTTCTCACTCATCTTTTGACTGTACATTATGGTTGATCATCTTGTGCTTTTATTCTTTTAAAGAGAGAGAAAAAGGAGGAGTTGCGTGAGTAGGGAGACGGGAAAAGCATGAGAGAAGTTGGTGGAGGGGAAATCATGATCAGAATATATTGTATGAAAAGGTTTTCAATAAAATAAATCGTGGCTGTGGCAGGTATGGTGGCAGATGCCTACAATGCCAGGATACAGAGGCAGGCAGATCTCTGTGGATATGAGGCCAGTTCCAGGCCATATCCAGGGCTACATAGTGAGACACTCTCTCAAAAAAAAAAAATTGTGGCTGTAAGAACTTGTAGTATGAGCTGGGCAGTGGTGGCGCACGCCTTTAATCCCAGCACTCGGGAGGCAGAGGCAGGTGGATCTCTGTGAATTTGAGGCCAACCTAGTCTACAAGAACTAGGTTCCAAAGTTACAAAGAAATCCTGTCTCAAGCAAACAAAAAACCCCCAAGAACTTGTAATATATAAGTGAAAAGGAATTATTGTTTCAAAACTATCTACATCTACATATATATTTTTAAAATTTCTTTTAAAAAAATCACATTTCTGTGAAATTAACATTGTTTGAAACATGTAAATTATGGGATGATTTACATGTTTTGTTACTTATACCCCCTAATAATCTTGTGAGGTAGGTACTAAATGTTCATTTACAGTCTGTGTTCTTACTCTGAAGCACAGAAATATTTTCTAAGTTATCATTTTGCAAACTAAATTTTATCAATAAAATAAATATCACCATTTGTAGTTAAAATGCATTAAAAAGAATGTATTGAGGTTGGGGATATAGCTCAATAGTAAAGTACATACTTAGTATGAACAAAGTCACCGGGTTCCACAGCCAACAAAAAAAGAACAACAATATAAAAACAATTCCGTTATATATAGTTATATAGTCTTAGAAAAAGGGATGGAATATGACCATGATCAAAATTACTGACTACCTTTTGGAACTCATTTAAACATGAAGGCAAAGCTGTAGAACATGGACAGCCATGGAAAGATGCCATTTATCCTGGTGCTTTACATACAAAGTATCAATAGATATTACTTTCATTAGTTACCTTGCTTCTGTTCACAATTCACAGCACAGCCAAGAATGAGCTGGAGCATCCTTCCGAGCTCTGCTGCATCAGAATGCTCCCCAATAAGGTTCACATCAGGAAGGGTAAAATCATTAATCTGCTGTCCTAAAATCTGAATGGAGACAAAGAGATTATAATTACACTCATATTTATAGCACGAAATAAAATATTTAATAGAAATAGATTTGCTATCACAAGAAATTCACTGTCAAGGCCAGAGTTGTTCTGCCAATCTCACTCCCAATTTCTATTTTTATTTCCTACACCTAAATTACAACTAACCTGCATCCTGGCAACTTAGTCCCTAATCTGGTACGTGGTATGTACACTGAACAAAAATCCATATACTAACGATCCTCCTTCTGTTCTAAGAAAGCTTGAATGTTTGATCTATAATGAATTATAACCAGAGTGGTCTAAACTAAAAAACATCCAAAACATTGGGATTAAAGAAAAATTCACACTACCAACAGTGAAATTAACCTTTGCTACCTTCATTTTGTCTCTAAAAATGTTTGTAGTAAGATACTCTTAACAGGAATGATGATGGCAGATCCCTTTAATGGAGAATATGGTCCCAAATGAAATAACATATGCAAAGAAATGGGAATCTCTGTTGGGTAACTTGTCAGTGAAAGCCCCTAGAGAGGTAGACCAGTTGTTGGTTGAGCAGCCTACTTCCATCCTTAGCACCACATAAACAAGGCATGGTGTTCCATGGGTATAATCCCAGCAATAAGAAGGGCAGAGAAACAGAAGTTCAAGGTTACCCTTAGCTATACAGAAATAAACCATCAACTCAATTAAATTTAATTCCTCCCCTGCGTAGGTAAATCACTCTCCAGCAGTAATTAAAAACAGGAAAAAGGAACTGTTCTGGAGACCTCAAAAACAGCAGCTCTTTTTCTTGTCCTTGAGTCAGAGATGTACGTGGTTCCATCACAATTCTGTCCTCAATAGAGGCCTGAAACACCAAAAACATTCAGAGGCACTGGTTTGTGTTCTGGTTTCTGGTTATCATTCTTCTAGGTTTACATAGCAACTAATGAGCACACTGCCTGGAAGCTAAGCATAATCAGGTGCTTCTCTGATCCTTGAAGCTGTGCCAAAATTCTAGTCTAGCCACTAGGATGCGAAGGTGTTAATGTATTCCTTGTGTGGGGACAACTGGCCCGACAAGCTTACCTCCCATGCCTCAACCCAGTTAAGCCCGATTAGCTCCTAAACAGGGACTGTCAGTAGCAACCCTTTCTTGCTTCCTTTCTCTTAAGCTAACTTATATATATAAAAAAAAAAACTTTCTAAAACTTAATCTTCTGTTGTTGTGAAATTCATCTTCGAGTTCACAACACAAAGGACATAGAAGCCACTAACCTGGGGTAGCTTTAGTGGTGAGGGACCTTAGTCCCCTAAGTAATGTCACCTGAATGACAAAGGCCTCTCATTTTTTAAGGGCCTCCCCTCCCCTGCTTTTTTCCATTTCAAAAAGATATGTATCTTTTAAATGTAATGGAAATGTCTACTGGGAAGAAACCGAACAGAAGAGCTGGAAAATGAATAAAATAAAGATGTGCTCATGGGAATAAAAAATATAACAGGATGTTGCAATGGGTAAGCAAGAAAGGTATGCAGTTATCTCAGGAGTAGATAAAACACACAAGCAGTAAAAAGAAAATCTGAGTAACGAAAGAAATTTGAGTAATTAAAGGGTCAGCCTAGGAAGTTTAAAGGTTCACTGCGAGTTCTACAGAATAAACAACAACAACAAAAGAAGAATGAAGTAGAAAAATTTCCTAAGACTAAAACTAATAGGTATTTAAGTTATTCAGTTTTTAAGGATTTGCTAAATGTTGGTCAAACACAAAGCAAAATCCATGCTCAAAATGCACCTTGCATCAAAGCACATTTTCATGAATCTTTAGAAATAAACAAAGACAAATCAATCCTAAATAAATAAGTTGCCAAAAGGGAATGGGAATTCACATGAGAGATTTCAATAGCAAATCTAGAGAAGTTGGTGAACAATGCTGCAATGGCTTCCAGTCACAGCCAACCTAACTCTCGAAGCAGAAATGTCAAAGCCTAAATGTTAGCACTTACTTTTCTGAAGATGGCACTGTTAAGATGTGCTCATCAATATAAAAGTAAACCATGCTGGGCAGTGGTGGCGCATGCCTTTAATCCCAGCACTCGGGAGGCAGAGGCAGGCGGATCTCTGTGACTTTGAGGCCAACCTGGTCTACAAGAGCTAGTTCCAAAGCTACAGAGAAACCCTGTCTTGAAAAACAAACAAACAAAAATATATAAAAGTAAACCAAAAGCTGGACATGATGGGCATGTGTTTAACATCAGCATTCAGAAGAAGAGGCAGTTCTCGAGCTCAACCTGGTCTACATAGTGTACAATGTCTCATAAACAAAGTAAACCAGAAAAGAGAAATGCAAGTATATGAGTAGTGTAGGAGGTCCGTCTGTTTGTGTGTTGCTTTCAGTGGTTAATAAATAAAGAACTGCCTTGATAGGGCGGAACTCAGGTAGGCAAGGACATGGAACTGATTTCTGGGAGGAAGAAAGCAGAGTTGGAGAGATGCTATGAAGCTGCCAACAGAGTCAATCTTTCCCAGTAAGCCACTGCTATGTGGCAATATACAGATTAATAGAAATGGGTTAAACCAAGATGTGAGAGTTAGCCAATAAGAGGCTAGAGCTAATGGGAGCAGTAATTTAATTAATACAGTTTCTGTGTGGTTACTTCTGGGCTAAGCTAGTTAGGCGGCAGGGACAAGCAAGCAGCCTCTCTCTGCAACATACGAGTCTGTGGAGGGAATGTGAGAGAAAGAGGAAGAGGAGTTCCCAGACTGAATACTAGAGGTAAAGACAGAACATACCTTATTTACTATTCTTGTCTATTCTAATTAAGAATGAAAACACTTAGGCTTTATTGCAGGAATCTCAATACTCCCTCTGGGAGTATTCACAAAATAGAGGATATAGGTAACACTTTACTTTTCTAGTTTTGAAAAAAAAAAACTGAATTTTAAAATGGACCTCATCTAAAGGATTTGAGTAAGACTATGAACCTTCATAAATGTTTATGTAGATGTCTACAAAATTGCTACCATATTGTATATACAGTCCTAATAAAAACATTTTTATGGTTGAATACTATTTGCCTAATAAGTATTTCAAACTTTCCTTATTCTAAGACATGTGGCTAATTTTCAATTTTGCATCCTATAAAACAACATGGAAATGGACAGCTCTTAAGTAGTTTTATTTTATTCTACTTTTTTGAGACATGAGTCACTAAGTTGCCCAGGTTGGCTTCAAATCCCTAGGATCAAGAAATTCTTCTGCTTTACCCTCCTGAGAAGCTACACAGCTTAAAAAAATTCTGAAAATAAAGTTGCTGTGTCAGAGTTGGAGTGGCTCAGCCTCAGGAGGTAGAATCAGGAGGATGAGAAGTTCAGTGTCATCCTCGGCTACATACAGAGATAGAGGCCAGTCTATCTACAGGAGATCCTGTTTTTTATTTTAATACTATTTCAAAAGATGTATATTTTACAAAACTTTCAAAATTAACAAGGATTCTACCTTCATGAAATATATGGAGCAAGGAAAAGACACATAAAGCAAATAAAGTAACTTAGAAAAAATACACGATAACAAATAACACCGAATGGTGAGGCTAACAGGGGAGCTTGGCAGTGAATCATGTAGTAGAGACTCATGAAGTAAAGCTGTAAAGCTGCAAAACAAATACCAGTGCTCGATACCTCAGCCCTCTCATCAGCACTTGGTATATATAAAGCACACCAAGAAAGCTCCAAAAGTGCCTGTCACCTGCAGGGACTAGACTTACCTCCTCTCTGGGCACAATAAGCACAGCTGGATCATGCTAACTAGGACATAGACTGAAAGTCCAAAGCACTGCCAAAGAAGGTTTTGTGGAGTACGGTGGGGTAAGAGGTGAGAAAAACAGAAGGACAACAGAGAAAGGAAGAGGCACTGACACAGAGGTATCAGAGCCTGGGTTTCTCACTGTGAAGTATGATGGCAGCACTCCATCTGGTCAGAGTGCAGCACCAAACTACAGTGACATGTAGAGAAATAGTTCCTAAAATATCACCATCATCTTTTCTGACATAAATTTTCTATTTCCTTTCCACTGTGATTTTTTTGAGAAAAATTATAATTTTTAATTTTCAAAATAAGCAAATATGATGCTCAGGACAAAAATGCTTATTTCTCATAATCCCTAAAGATCTAGTAAATATTATTTCTTAGTATTCTTACAGGTAACTCCTGGTCAATGAACAAAAAAGTCACCCAAACAGTTATGATGTTTTGCGCAGTTGTTCAATATGTCCAGTAACTCAAGTATTTATATAATTTAAATGTCACAATTTTCTTGAAAATTAATACTGATTTTTAAATTATTTGAGAGGATTACAAAATTAACTGTCCACTACAATACAGAATTGCAGGTGGTTGGAACTGAATAATGACTGTGTCAGGTCTGGCCCCAACCTTGTTTCATAACTAATATTATAAAGGGATGAGACAACCAAATAAATCTGCATAAGACAAGACTGATCCTGTAAGAGTGAACCACACAAGTTGAGTCTGGTGGTACAGGCCTTCAATGCCAGCTGCTTGAGAGATTGGTGCAGAAGTATATCAAGTTCAAAGCCTGCCTGGGCTAAATAAAGGTCAAGGCAACTTGGGAAAAATTAATGAAACCCTCTCATCTAAAAAAACAAAACAAAACAAAAAACCAGAGGGCTAGGGGTATAGCCCAGTGTGAGCACATCTGCCTACAACTCAAAGAAACATGGAAGACTTAAAATAGAAATTAATGTAATCCCTGCTTTTCTCCTTTACAATCGTCCTGACTTGACAGAACTACACAACAGTGAAAAGTGAAATTGCTCACCAGTTACTATTTTAGCAGTCTAAGGACAAACTAAGGACAACTTAGTTATGTGTGGTTGCAGAAGAGCTGGAGAAAGCTCCATTTTGAAGGTCTAATTGATTTCGCTGATGACATTAAAAGACATCCAGTACTCAGAAGATGCAGGCAGAAATATCAAAAGTTCAAGGTCAACCTAAGCTACATATTGAGCTTGAGTCTAGCCTGGCCTACATGAAACTCTGTCTTAAAAACAAATAGGAAAACAAACAAATCATCAGGCAGGACATGATGGCTCATACCCAGTATACTGGCATAAGAGAAGTGGGGCAGGAGAACTGTCCATGCGTTGGAGGCTAGCCTGGGTGAAGTGAGGGAGTGTCCCATGAGCCAAGAGCATTCGGCTGCACCTTCATGTAAAAAAGATCATCCAGCTGAGTGTGTTGATGACTTAGACCCCGGAATAGGGCCGTGAGAAGGCACAAGATTCTCACCTGAGTAGCCAGCTATTTCCTACTACCTATTGTATGCAACTCTACCTTAACTGCACATGATGTCAGAGAGGGGTAGTCTATATAGGGCAAGGAAGTCTATATTTATCTATGTGGCTATGGGGAAGCCCTCTCCCCATAAAGGAGAGAAGTGTGGCATTTTTTAGCAGCAGGGAGAGAAGCACCCACATCCCTTTAGTAATCTTTTATCTATGTTCTCTGTATAGAAGCACAATAAACTCATTGGTTTCTAAAGAGTGAACTTTGGTGGAATTGTGCCTCCATTTGTCACTGAAACTTTAAGAAAAGGGGAAGATGTTGCTTACATCTCTCCCTGGAAGGAATTTTAATAATGCTGAGCTGTAATATCCAGTGAGTTTCTGGACAACCTGGATTACAGAGTAAGCCTTTCTGAAAACCTATGGAAAGGACTACAGAATGATACCAAAGCTTGAGACTTGCATTCTAGGTTGGATGTGATGGAACGGCGATTCTCAGCCTTCCTGATGCTGTGACCCTTACATACAGTTCCTCATGTTGTAGTGAAGACCCCCAACCATAAAATTATTTAATTGCTACTTCATATCTGTAATTTTGTTATGAACTGTAATATAATATAATGCAGGATTATCTGATGCGTGACTCCTCGGGAGTCAAGACTCACAAGCTGAGAACCACTGTGATAAAGTCCCTCAATAAGATGGAGAAGATAGATACTACAGATATAAATATGGGTATCTTGCTTGCAGGGAAAAAAATGCCAAGAAAATAATACATATTTCTGGGGAATGTTATGTCCTATCGACATCTGTGATTATGAAATGAATTCGTTCTGCTGTGTGAGTATCTCCTCAGCAATGCCTGTGTTCTGATATATCTGAAGGATGAGGTGAGGTCAACTAGGGTTCAGGGGGTGGCTGCTGAATAAAAGACAAGCAGCAGGATCAATCACAATGCTCCAAATGAGCTCTAAACTACCTTGACAAGTACAGAAAGAAAAGATGGTGCGGTATAAAACAAAATTTAACAAATTTTACTAATCACGTACAAGCTATTCACAGCAATGAAAACTACTGATATGTTTACCACGTAAGGGATGACTGGTTATTTGAACCAGCATCCTCAAAGCTGCACAAGGGGAGAGAGAAACTATTAATTTTGACATTTTTTTCTTAAGCTTGAAACTATGAAAAATTTAAATCACTGTAATATTTCCAAGTAGAATGAGAAAAAAGCTCTTACTTACCTCATGATTGTAATCCAAGATTCCTTTTAAAATTTTCTTTAAATTACTTATCTGTTTAGAGAGAGAGAAAAAAAAAAGTGGGTGAAAGGCAAGCACAGACCAAGGCCAGAGTAACATAAAACTCAAGTGTACAGAGCAAGTATAAGCTAAGTATTCCCAGACCACAACTCTGAAGTTTGAAGTGGGACAAACTCTAAAAACTTTACAACAGTGAGTTGGTACTTTAAACCATTTGAACTTTGGAACATTTCAGATTTCAGATCTTGAGATTAGGAATGTTCAGCTGGTCAAGTTTATGCAACTTCTCTAAGCAAACAAACTCTAAATTCCCCCCAAAATTTCTTCTGAAATCTGAAACACTTCTGGCCCAATTTCCATAATGGATATTTAAACTGTATGAAAAATAAAACTTAATAGGATATTTGAAGTAGCAACATCAGAAAAAGACTACTGCTTAGTGATAACACTATGGGGGAAATAAAGAACACCTAACAGATTATACAGACTTTTGATAAACAAAGGAAATAAATGTATTATTCTTAAAGACCTGAGTTTAAACTTGTGCTATTTTCTCTAACTTAAGAGTATTAAACAGAAACTACTGCCAAAATTATCCTTGGAATTCTTTTTTTAAAAATTAAAAATTAATTTACAGATATGGGTGTTTTTCTTGCATGCATGCTGCCTCCCCTAGAACTGGAGTTACATAGAGTTGTGATCTGCTGTGGAAGTATGGGGAACTGAACCTGAGTCCTCTGGAAGAACAGCAGTGCTCTTAACTGCTGAACCATCTCTCCAGCCCCTTGTGGTCTTAATCCAGGAAATAATCTCCAAATTCCTCCATTGTCAAGAAAAGGCTGTTTTATTTTTTTTAGCTGAATACCAAACAAAATAAATAATTATGACCCTGGCAGCACATGCCTTTAATCCCAGCACTGTGGAGGCAGAGGCAGGCAGATTGTTGAGCTCAAGGCCAGCATGGTCTACAAAGTGAGTTCCAAGACAGCCAGGGGTAAACATAGAAACCCTGTCTCAACCCCTCCCACAAAAAATTACTATTGTATCCTGAAATACTAAAACAGACTAATACTAAGCATTGCAAAAAATGCTAGTGCTTTAAGGAGGACCATAGATAAGAGGGGGAATTTTACGGTGTCTTAGGGTATTAACTCACTCTAGAACTTAAGTTCACGAGCTATTTTTATCTGAATGAAATGACAGGCAGATTAACTGCATTATTTGATTAAAAACTCTTCTCAGTTGCTTTTGACCCTCCTCATACAGTTAAATTTGCAATGATTAAACATGCCATATCCTGCCAATCATCCTTGTGATCTGGTTGAATTTGTTCAATGTTAGTACATTAGTTACATCTCTTTCTTATATGAACTGTTTTGGATTTAGGATTAATGATGCTCAACCTGTAGCTGGGTATGTCCTAGAACAATACATCCTAGAACAAAATGACAATACAGTTTGAAACTAACACAATGAAAGAGGCTGGATTACTTAGTTGCATCCTTCTGGTTTAAAACATTTTTAAAAAGATTTATGTGTATGAGTGTTCTGCTTACATGTATAAATGTATGAGCACCATGTGTGTGCCTGTTGTCCAAAGTCAGAAAAGGGTACGGGATCTTCAGAATGGGAGTTACAGATGGCTTTGAGCCACATGTGAACTGCTGGTTCTATAACCTAGGTCCTCGCAACAGTAACAAGTGTTCTGCTCCTAAATGCTGAGCAATCTCTCCAGCCCCTGAAAACATTTACTTTTAAGAGAGAAATAAACTGAAAAGTTGCTTTTTTTTTTTTTTTGGTTTTTTCGAGACAGAGTTTCTCTGTAGTTTTTTTGGAGCCTGTCCTGGAACTATGGAACTAGCTCTTCTAGACCAGGCTGGCCTCGAACTCACAAAGATCCGCCTGTCTCTGCCTCCCGAGTGCTGGGATTAAAGGCGTGTGCCACCACCGCCCAGCCCAAAGTTGCTTGTTTTTTAAAAACGATAAAACAAGCATGGTGTGCTTGCTTATTCGCCTGCTAATCCAATAGGTAAAGGCAGGAAACTGTGAACTCAAGGCAGATTTAGGCTGTACAGCAAACTATCTAAAAAACAAAACAAAGCCAAAAAAAAGACAGTATCATAAATAAACATTTTGTATTTCTGGAAAAAAAACTGTATTTGGAAAATATATCATTTATTTCTTATTTGCTCTTCTAAGCTGTGAATTTGTCATACTTCCAACACCTGAAAGTGGAACATCTTAAAACTGATACAGTCATTTAAGATAGTGGTTTTCCCCATGGCAAAAGGTTACATTATTTTATTTTAACCAATGGCATATACAGTTGAAGAGGTGATTCATACTAAGGTTCTTGCACTTGTCATAGAGAGTAACTGGTAGAGCTGCAGTGTGAACACAGGCTCCCTCAATCCAAAATCCAGCCCCTAATAGGCTTTACTGACTTACAGTACGGTATTATAAATGTGGTGGTCTGAAAGAAACGACCCTAGGGAGTGGCACAACTAGGAGTTGTGGCGTTGCTGGAGTAGGTGTACCCTTGTTGGAAGAAATGTGTCACTGTGGTGGTGGATACTGAGGTCTCCTTTGCTCAAGCTATGCTTAAGTAGCACAAAGTTGCTTCCTGTTGCCTGTTGATCAAGATGAAGAACTCTCAGCTACCTCTCCAGCACCATGTCCACCTGCATGATGTCTTGCTTCCCAACATGGGCTATACTTCTGAAACTGAAAGCCAGCACAGCTGAATGTTTTCCTTTATGAGAGTTGTTCTGGTCATGGTGTCTCTTTACAGCAATAGAAACCCTAAGTAAGCAATAGTAAACACTAACACAAAGATTTAAAGATTTAACAGGTGTTAACAACAAAAAGAAATACCTTTAACCTCCAATTGTCTCCCACTTCAGTTTTGATTCTGTTTAGCCAATTATCATCAAAATATGCAGGATCTCTGAAAATAAAGAAAAGCGGGATTAAGATTGTGTAGCTGTCATGCTTACAAAACACTCAATCCCATCTCATGTCATCATTTAAGTGAGCCATAATATATGTACATATGTATATGCCACATGCCAGCATTAAATAATCCATGAGACCAGATGGAACACATTTTCTAAAATCAGTTTAATTAGTTTTGGTAATAAATTAGGTATGTAAGATATATTACAACATGGATATTTTAAAAAACTAAAATACACATTATTAATATATAGTTAATATATTCTAAAAGTGAGTTATAGCTGAGTAAACAGAACTAGAATTGTTAATAGCATAAAACTATCTAAAGCCAGTCAAAACCAATAACATGCTTTTTTTTCTTTTTTAAATTAAGAATCTTTTAAGCACAATCTTTTCTCATTTTTCATAGCTATCCCCATTCCCACTCCTTCCCCTCCTCACCCTTCCACTCACCCCACTACCCTCCACTCCTCAGAAAGTCCCCATAAGACTTCTTATGAAAAGTCAACAAAGTCTGACACTTCACTTTGAGGCAAGACCAAGGCCCCACCCCCCATATCTAGGCTAAACAAGGAATCCCTCCAAAGAGAATGTTTTCCAAGATGCCAGTTCAAGCATTAGGGATAAATCCTGGTCCAACTGCCAGTGGCCCCACAGACTGCCCAAATCTCACAACTGTCCCCCACATTCAGTGGACCTAGTTTGGTTCTATGCAGGTTCCCCCTCTATCAGTTCAGAGTAGCTCAGGCCAGCTGTTTCTATGTAGCACCACCATGGTCTTGACTCCTTTGCTCATATTATCACTCTTTCCTCTCTTGGACTGGTCTCTAGCAGTTTGGCCCAGTGGAGCTCTGTATCTGTTTTCATCAGTTGCTAGATGAAGGTTCTATAATAATAATTAACCAAGTCATCAATCTGATTACAGGGGCAGTCCAGTTTAGGCACCCTCTCCACCACTGCTTAGTCTTAGCTGGGGTCATCCTTGTGGATTTCTGGGAATTATCCTACTGCCATGTTTCTCATCAACCCTTTAATGGTACCCTCAATCAAGATATCTCTTTCCTGGCTCTCCCTCTGTCCTTCTTCCTTCTTGAGCATACTGGTTTCCTCATGTTCTCCTTGCCTCTCCCCATCTTCTCTCCCCCTCTCCTACCCTCCCTTCTTGCCACCACCATATTCCCAATTTTTTTTTTCCAGGAGATCTTATCTGTTTCCCCTTCCCAGGGGGATCCATGTATGCTTATGTTTCTCTTAGGGCTCTCCTTGTTACCTAGTTTCTCTGGGGTTGTGGACTATAAGCTGGTTATCCTTTGCTTTATGTCTAATATCCACTTATGAGTGAATACATGCCATGTTTGTCTATCTGGGTCTGGGTTCCCTCACTCAGGATGCTTTTTCCCCCTAGTTCCAGCCATTTGCAAGCAAATTTCAAGATATCATTTTTTTCACTGCTGAGAAGTATTCCATTGTGTAAATGTACCACATTTTCCTTATCCATTCTTCAGTTGAGGGCACCTAGGTTGTTTCCAGGTTCTGACTATCATGAATAATCTGCTATGAATATAGCTGAGCAAATGTCCTTGTGGTATGAATGTATGAGGGTATGTAGTATGAGGGTATATGTCCAAGAGTAGTATTGCTGGGTCTTGAGGTAGATTGATTTCCAATTTTCTAAGAAACTGCCACACTGATTTATAAAGTGGCATCCTCTCCAGCACAAACTATCTTGGTGCTTTTGATCTTAGCCATTCTGACTGGTGTCATTTTGATCTGCATTTCCCTGATGGCTAAGGATGTTGAGCAGTTCCTTAAGTGTCTTTCAGCCATTTGCAATTCTTCCCTTGAGAATTCTCTGTTTACATCTGTACCCCATTTTTTGGTTGAATTATTTGGTAATTTGATGTCTAGTTTGAGTTCTTTATATATTTTGGAGATCAGACCTCTGTCTGATGGGGGTTGGTGAAGATCTTTTCCCATTCTGTAGGCTGCCATTTTATCTTATTGACCATGTCTTTTCTCTTACACAAGCATCTCAGTTTTAGGAGGTCTCAATTATTAACTGTTGCTCTCAGTGTCTGTGCTACTGGTGTTATATTTAGGAGGTGGTCTCCTGTGCCTATGTGTTCAAGGCTACTTCCCACTTTCTCTTCAATTGAGGTTCAGTTTAGCTGGATTTATGTTGAGGAATGACATACTTTTAAAAAGACACACTATCTCAAGAAAGTCAAAATGAACTTATAAAGGCAAATATAGTCAAACAAGGGCAGACCCTAAATATTCACATCCTTACATTTCCTTGGAAATCCTCCTACACTTATTATTTTGAAGAAAAAACAACCAACCAACAAACAAAAAACTACCCAAACTTCTCAAACTCAGCATAAGTACCACTTTAAGTTTCTCTAATTGAAGCTCTAAGAAATGATTGGTCCAAGACCACAATGGAATATCTGTCCTGGTCTAGCAACTGTTAAGTCCAAGATCTTTCCATAACATAACTGTGCAGATGCATTTCTTACAAACTATCTCTAAGATAAGTGACTAGTACAGTGTGTTTACCCCAAGATAAATATTTGAATTGTTTTTACTTGGAGCTATGATCAATAATGATGCTTAACAGTCATGTTCCAGCTTTCCTATGCGGTGGAATTGCTGGGTCACATAACTCTGCTTAACATAAAGCTTGTCTGTGGTGGTTCATGACTTCTTTTCACTCTAAAAAACGTGTGTGTGTGTGTGGTGGTTCATGACTTCTTTTCACTTTAAAAAACGTGTGTGTGTGTGTGTGCGCGCGCGCGCGAGGAGGGAACTGGATCCTCAGGTGCTGGGTACAGACTTACAATGCACAACATGAGCTTTAGAAACTGAACTCTGATCCTACACAAGCACAGCAAGCACTGTTGACCAAGGAGTCAACCTGCTAGTTGCCATTTCATTTTCTTTTTAAATTTATTTTTATTTTTTGTTATGGGGGGGTCCTCTTTCCCTCTTGGCCTGTTGGCCACTAGTGGCAACAGCCCATGAGCACGAACAGAGAGAGGCCTCCAGGAGACAGAATTCAGTGAATCAGCTCAACTTTATTCCAGAGTATAAGGACTATCTAGGATTGGGGAGCCTGGGGACAAACAGTAATTTGCATTAAATGGCACACTCCTATCATAAGGTTCTTAGCACAAGTCTTAGTTATCATATGTACACCAAGGGAACCTTCTAGCAGAGATCTATGTCAGGGTTCAAGCTAAAGATAAGTCAGGAATCTGGTGTAGAGACAGGCATCTGGTTTAGATAAGGTCAGTCCTTCAGGTCCGGGGACAGTCTCTGGATAAGGGCAGGTAGAGGCAGGAAGTCCTGCTGGAGGGAGGGAGCCCTATGCTGCCAAGCTATTGAGATAAGCTGCCAGGCCAAGGGGAGACTGCAACCTCTACCAGTCAGCAAAAATCTTCCAGCATTTTATGGATATGAACTTTTGCTTCAATTACGTAAGTGCACCATGTGGATACCGGTGCCTTGAGAAGCTAGAAGAGGATATTAAATCCCCTGGAACTGGGGTTATAGATGGCTTTGAGCCATCATGTAGGTTCCGGGAACTGAAACCCCCCAGGTACTTTGCAAGAGCAGTGAGTGCTCTTAACCCTTACGTCACTTCTCCAGCCCTCTCTTTTCACTTTCTTGATGGCATATTGCATATACAAAGGTTTTTAAGTTTGGTAATGAAGTTCAATTTATCTAGCTTGTACTTACGGCATTTTTATCTAGGACATTTCTGTCAAGGTCCCAAAGACTTATTCCTTTAAAAATTTTTTCCTTTTTGTAGTTTTAGCTCTTATACTCGGTCTCTGATCCACTTATATAAAGTAGAAGAGAGCTAACTTCCTTAATTGGAATGTGGACATTGATACTCCTCTATTCTTCTTAAGTTTAAGTTAGTGTTTCTAGGCAAAGTTTTCTACACCAAGAGAAAACAGTTTAGGTAATCTGATGTTAAAAAAAAAAAAAGAGGTGTGCATTAGTACTTAAAAGATGACTAGGCCTCACAAATACTGGAATAACAATCTACTTTTTTTCCATCTACACCATTTTATCTCTGTGGACTAGCCTCTTCCTGTTTCTCCCAATACAAAGCTGGAAATGATTATAGATATGTTCTAAGTCTTTACAATTTCTAATTAAGACTGGCTAATACTGACTCATAAAAGCCAAGCAAGCTGCAGCCAAAGTCTATTTTCATCCTTGAAAATCCTATTACATGTGGTTAAAAAGAGAAATGGCCACAAGTAGGACACAAACATTGGAGAAAGCAGCACAGCATCTGTCAGAGAAAAGTGAGCTCTCAGAGAAGTGGACTTCCAAGAACTGGGTAGGCATGTCCCCACTGTAAGCATTCTCTTTGCTTAAAATCAATGTAAAGAAAACAATGGGGATTAACAGCAAAAAATTATTATAAAGATCAATTCAGATGCTAGAAAAAATTTAAATATTATTTTTGACAGTTAAATCACCTGAAAGGTGCGATTATTGGCAGTAAAGTATTAATCTTTCATAATCTGATGCTATGTGGTTGACTGCTAAAAGTCATGGGCACTGAACCAGAAAGTCCCTTTAAAAATGCTTTAAAATACTGTCTGGTTTAAAGTAGTCTCCAAAAAGGTTTGTGGGATGGCTTGGCCCCCAGTTTGTGGTACTATAAATAGATAATTATCAGGGTGCTGAGTTCACCAATGAATTATGGGGTATGAGAAGGGACTGATTAAAGAATGCAGATCAGTGGAGGCAAGTTTTTGAAGGGTACACTTCCTCTTAGGGCTCTGTTTCCTGGCATGCTCACTGTGACATCAACATAAGATCACCCATATCTTCCTACAGCCACAGTATTTTTCCTTATTGTAGGGATGAGCAGACCATGACTAAAACCTCTGAAAATGTGAGCCAAAATAAAGTCATCTTCTTTTTATTTTACTTATTCATTCACTGATTGATTCAGGTTTTCTTCCTGAGCTATCTCATATAGCTCAGGATGGCTTCAAACTCACTTATTTTGGAGCTTGAGCCTAGCCTTGAACTTCTGATCCTCCCATTTCTGCCTCCTAAATACTGCAACTGTGCTGGGATTAAATACCCAACCCCCGACCCATGCTGGAAGTCAAACCCAGAACCTCGTGCATGCTAGGCAAGTGCTTTACCACTGAACTCTATTCTATCTCAACCCCTCCTACATTAAAATTGCTTCTGTCGCCGAGCGGTGGTGGCGCACGCCTTTAATACCAGCACTCGGGAGGCAGAGGCAGGCAGATCTCTGTGAGTTCGAGACCAGCCTGGTCTACAAGAGCTAGTTCCAGGAAGGCTCCAAAGCTACAGAGAAACCCTGTCTCGAAAAACCAAATAAAAATAAAAATAAATAAAATAAAATTGTTTCTCACAGCAACCAACAGAAACTTAACTTGAAAGTGTTACAGGTAAGAACTATCAGACTCAGAAAAAATTTCCCCAAGTTCAGAAGCTGTTAAGTAGCAGAGTTGAGAACTTTTTGTTAGGAAAAAAAGAACACAAACTTTTTGTTAAAACAAATAAGCAGAACTCAACCCAAATGATTCTAGCAAACACTGAAGTTCAGTGGCTAATCATCTCAGTAAACTGTGAGAAGTGGAAAAAAAAACATCATTCACGGTCCCTCTATTTAAATAGATCCTGGCACCTGTTATTTACTATTATTCTACCCAGTACCTCACGCACATCTGCCATAAGGAACTTCGCAATACATTTTTGCAAAGTAGTTAGCACATATGTAAAGTAAGCTTCTAATCTACTACCTCAGCAGAACAAACCAGGAATAGTAGTCTGAACACCAGGCATGGTGGCAGAAAGCTGTAATCCTAGCATTTAGGAGGCAAAGGTTGGGGCAGAAGGAAGGTGAGTTTGAGGCCAATCTGGGCTTACATAGTAAATTCCAGGTAAATCTGAGCCATGTAGCCAGACCCTGTCTGCAAACAGAATACTCACCTGCAACTTTCTTTTCTACTCTTTTTCACCCCAATGGGGCTTATAAATAGCAATAAACTTTGACTCTAAATGCAGGCCTCTGTGAGAGCCAGAGTTATTTTAAGTTTTAATTATTATGTCAAAGAAATCCATTTAAAAATTGCCTGTAATCTACAAGCCCCTTGCCCAAGGACAGACAGTTCCTGAAATGCTAAAGGAAATGCTATCGTTTATGGAAGATAATAGGCCACATGTCTTTTACTCCCCTAAACAAGTCTGCTTGACCCATCTGCACTGGATGTGCTTGATCACATGTGGGCAGGAGGTTCACAGGCAGGAAATACATCAGGATGGAGGCTTGCCCAAATTTGATGTAGGTTGGAAGTACGTCAGGATGCATGCTTTCTTGTGACTAAGCCTGATAGGAAATACTTAAGCTGTTGTAAACACTGATTCAGGGCCATTTCCAGGAAACCTGGGTATAGACCTGGCCAGAGCCCAGCTACCTGGCCAGTATTTAATTAAGCCCTACTTCAAATTTGGCTTTAAACCGTGGTAGTGGTCTTATTTTTGATTGGTGGTATTAACACCTCTAGCTGTGACTTTTGCTTAAGCAGTGTGTAATTCCAAAAAATTTCTAAGTACTCCCTAATTAATGGTCTTGGGTAGGAACAATCAGCATAAAGGCAATTTTCTCACAACTCTTTAAGGATTATGGGTTTATATTGCATGTAAATAACTAAATAATCTCACTGGGAATGTTTTTCACAAACAACAAATTATCCATCTATGCCTTGACACCTGTTAAAGCCATCTCTTAACCAGTGGGTTTATTTGTCTGTACTTACACTTGTAACAGGTCAGATGAAGGAAAAGAACATTAGTTTTAATTCTTCACATAATTCCAGAAATATATTGTTTTCTTATAGCCAAATGCTTTCAACTAACAACAACAAAAGAAATTAAATTTTATTTCTACTGCCAGAAATACTTAAATAATGTAATATTCTTTACAAACCCATGCACATTAATATGACTCCAACAGGAATATATTTTGATTCTACTTCTTTAAAAAGATGGGGTTTTTTGTTGTTGTTGTTGTTTGTTTGTTTGGAGCGAATTCCAGGGTGGCCTTGAGTACTTGTATGTGTACGATTTCAGGACTGACTACTTTGGTAATAGATAACCAGTCAGGGGATTCATCCTTGGGAAGACTATTTCTCCTGCTTGCAGCATTCTTTAGTTGGCTGTAGTTCTTTGTCTAGGGATTGGACCTTATGAGATTTCTCCCTTCGTGTTAGCTATGAAAAAGAGAAACACTGCAACAAACTCACTGACATACTAGATAAAAAAATCAGTAAGTCAAAGAAAAGGGTCCATGGAGAGCCCCATCAACAGGATATACAAAAGAAAAGGACAGAGTATCAGGATCTGAAGACAAGGTAGAGGAATTATTCAGAATATGAAATATTGACAGAGACAATAGAAAGCACAAACAGAACATCTGTAATCTATAGGACACTGTGAACATATCAAATCCATAAGTCATGGGCACAGGAGAACTGCACACTGAAGGCACAGAGAATATTTTCAATAAAATAGAAAAAGTGGTGAAGTATCCTTTTTTGTACATGACGTGATTCTATACACAATACACTAAAGCTTCTAAAAGTGATCTGATAAACACTTTCATCAAAGTGGTAGACAATAAAATCAACACAAAAATCAGTAGCCTTCCTATCTGATACAGCAAACATGGTGAGAAAAAAAAAAAGAAGCGAATCTCCAACAGATACCATAAGAAACTACAAGGAAATCAAGGTTGTTTTAAAAGAGACACTGGGGGCTGGTACACAAAAGGCTACACAAGTTTCCATGTAAGAAATTTTGTATTTAAAAAAAAAAAAAAAAACCCTAGGGGCACCCCTCTTGAAACTCCTCCCATTTCAGGAGTCTTTCTAGCTTGTTTTTCTACACATTTGCTCTGCTCTAGAGGAAGAAAGAAATAGTAAGAACCACAGCAGTAGCAGCAGCTCAACTTGCTTAGGAGCTATGGGACAGTAGCCTGCTCAGCAGCCTGGCAGCTGGACCACAGCTCATGAACTTAGCGGGCAGAAAGACAGCAGTCAATTTTTTTCAGAAGATAAAATGGTAAAATAAATCCTACTGCTAAATAATCTATCCCCATCAGAGTACTTTTTTCATGGTACTGGAAGAGCAAATAATCTCCACAAAAGCTCTAAATTACGGGATAAGAAAAATACAAATACATATATATATATATATTGTTCAGTGGTTAGAACAGTTCTGATTTCTCTAGATATGCTGAAATGCCAAAATCTGACATAAATTCGGATGTATTTGCTACATTCAAAGATTTACTTAAGATACATTTCTTAGTGTTTTGGGGATAGTGTTATAATAAGAGTTTTCAGTGACTATGAGAAATTATTTCATTTATAAATTGTGACAGAGCAAGAGTCACTGAAGCTTCTTGGTGGACATAAGACACAACTTTGTAACTGGATGATATTTAGTAATAAATCTGAGCACCTCAAGTCAATGGCAACACTATAACACAAAAGTTGTACTATCTAGCTTGAGACATTTTGTGTTTTCAAAGTATTCACATTTTGTATTTTCAAAGTATTCATGGCC
Organism: Dicrostonyx torquatus; assembly: GCA_028555095.1. Lineage (NCBI taxonomy): Eukaryota > Metazoa > Chordata > Mammalia > Rodentia > Cricetidae > Dicrostonyx > Dicrostonyx torquatus. The sequence goes on along the minus strand of JAQHUG010000382.1, from coordinate 1,238,776 downwards.
AACCTCATAAAGATGCAGTCTATCTTGGACATCTCAAGACCCAAACTTCTCATCTAATTCTTTGGTAAATTTCAGAACAGGGCCATGGACAAGTAGTTCAACAGGTTTGGAAGAAAAAGACCCACTTAAACCAATCAGGGATTGGCGAGACCAGTGCAACAAAATGCCCATATACAATGAATATACAAACCTTCACTGACAGTGATGTAGCAGCAGGCACTCTGTTTCCTGAAGGACATAGTGCTGATCTGCTGAGCCGCTGAGCCAGTGGTTTTCCAGCCCAGAGCAGACTGCAGGTGCCACTGCTTGCACACTAGAGCACTCCTTTTGGGCTTTCCTGCTCTTTGCATCTTTTCAGAATTCAAAGACTCTATTAGTTTCAGGAATTCTGAATATAACTGCGTTCCCGAAGGCCAAGGGATGGATGAGAGTAATGTACAGAAGAGGGTAATGATCATAGCAGGCAATACCTAGATACATGTGGCCCTCTTTGATGAAGACACCACACGATATGGCATGCAGCAGACACCTAACATCTTAAAGGGACAGTGCCTGAGTTGGCTGAAGGAAATGGTGTGTATGGAGCTCTGCTGGAGGTCTGAGGGAGATTCTGTACACAGTGTGAGCTTTCAGAGCAGATAAAACTGATGTGAAAATTAATTTGATACCATAACTTAGCAACTTAATCAAAATGTGGTTTCACAAGGTCCTAAAGAAAATATGTATTTGCTTTTCACAGCTTTCTAGAACTTTTTGACATGTGATTTTCTTGAGATTTGTGAAACTGTATATGTTGAAGGGTATTTGTTGATTCTACTTTTTTTCAA
>JAQHUG010000382.1:1217009-1236404 GCA_028555095.1 Dicrostonyx torquatus | reverse complement strand
TGAGGGTGCAGTCTGAAGCAGTCAGTGTGAGGCGCAGTCAAAGGATGCAGAATGAGGACAGGATCGCCCTTTTGGTCTGAGGATTCGGTAGAGGTAAAACATCTCTCTAGTGGTTGGCTGCACTGCTTCTCTGATCTCTCAGTTTTCACCCCTAATATCTGATTCTAGGTTTTTATTATTAAGAACAATTAAAATTTGTGTTATGTTATCTATATAAAGTTATTAGAATGATGACTATTTTGATGACATGCAGATCAAAAGTAATGAATCATCAGAGTATGTATGCCAGTGTCATTTAAAAATAGCAATTAAGACATCTATATAATTATTTTTGCTATAGTGTCTAACTAAATACTCATTGGCCAGTAAAACAAGCCTTCCAACAGATGGTTTGGCAAGACTTGAGGATTCCTTCAAGGAGCACAAGTCAGAAAACCTACTCTAGAAAACACAGACATATTTCATTTTGTTTACTTTAAATGAAGCCTTAAAATTTTTGTGAGGCTGTCTTTACTAGAACCTGTGTAAAATGACTCATGATTCTAATAGAAATAGAAAAATTACTCTGATCTTGAAATAATCCCTTAGGTAGGCTAGGCAGAGCTAAGTATATTGGAGTTTGTGGTCTAGTGCTATGTGTTTGGATTTAGTGTGAAAACAGTTATTACAACGAAATGGAAGGAACGTCTCCTTGCCAAGCTAGTTCTTAGAATGTCATACAACAAACAGCTTCCACCTTGGCAATCACAGGGTAGCATTAAAGGCGTTCATAAGGAAGATGTGGGCATGTGGTGTGCCAAAGAAAGCACTGCATGTTACTAACGTAAGAGAGCCGAAGGCAGGTCAGACTTTCTGGTTTGTCTTTAAACAAGCCAATGTCAACACCACGTCCAACAGTTGCATTTTAAGTATGATCATTTAACACACTCAAATGGTTACACTGGAAGTAGTTTCTTCTTGTTTTATAAAGGCTGAATTTTACTTAAAACAGTTATCTGATTTTTTTAACACTTTAAAAATTAAAAAAAAAATGTGTGAGGGCCAATGAGCAGGCTCAGTGAGTAAAGTGTTTGCTACAGAAATCTGACAACCAGAGTTCAATCTCCAGACCCCAAGACAGGAGAAAACAGACTCCTCAAAGCTGCCCTCTGACCTCCACAAGTGCACTATGCTATACTTGTGGCACACTGCATATGTACACACACACACAAAATGAATAATTAAAAAGAAGTATACAGTAGTTAATTTATTAATGTCATAGAAGTATCTTAATTCTCATGAGGAAAAATGAATTTATTAAAAAATCTAGCAGACTTTGTCATTTAAATTAGGATAAAATTTTGTTGAAAAAATTTTAAAAAGAAAATTGAGCTGGTGATATGATTCAGCAGTTCAGAATACTTACTGCTTTATCAGGGTTTGCATTCCAGCATCCCTATAAGGCAGATGTGGAGTTAAACCTGTTACTCCAGCTTCAAAGGACCTAATGCCTGCTTCTAGGTATCCATACCCCCACACACACACGCACACATACGTGAGCATAAAGAAAATAAACCTTAAGTAAAAGAAAAATAACAAATGCTGGCAAAGATATGAACAAAAGGGAACCTTTACACATTGCTAGTGGGTAAACTAGTATAGCCACTATTAAAACCTGCACACAGGTTTCTCAAAAACCTAAAAATAGATCTCCCATATGACCCAGACATAGTACCCTAGGGATTTACCCAAAGAATCAATACATCACAGAGATAATTTTGCATCAATGCTTATTACAACACTACTCAAAATAGCTAAGTTATAGAACCAACCTTGGTAAAGAAAATGTGCTATACATAACATGGTTAGCCAATCACAAATGGACAGTCCTGAAAACATACACAAGTACCATTATACAGACTGAGCAAGATGAATATAGATGTGTGTGTATATGTGTGTGAATGTAACAACATTAATGAAAAAGGCTATTTATTTGAAAAAGAACAAGGAGGCATTTATGGGAAGGTTTGGAGGGGGGATTTGAAAGAGAAAAGGATGTAATTACATTACGACCTAAAAAAAGAAAAGAAAAAATTACACTTGCAATATCTAAAAAAAATAAAGTGTGGTGTATTTATACAATGGAATGGTTTTTCAGCACAATGAATAATGAAGTCATATCCTTTATAGCAAAATGGATGCAACAAGAGAAAATGAATTATGTCAACAACAGAAAAACAAATAAACATATTTCTTTTCTTTGGTTCCTAAACTTTACACTGACACATAATAAATCATGTACAGTGACGTGAAAGTACAAGTAAAACTGTCTTTGGAATAATGGGGGAGAGTAGTGAGAACAGGACAAAAGGTATGAGGGCAGGAACACCTTCAGTATGTTGTAACACAAGGAATATGCGCAATGAAAAGAAAAAATAAATAAAAGGCAAAAGAAATTTAAATTCAGAAAAGGGCAAAGTATTAACTGTTCTTAAGCATTTGCATGTAGGCACATCAAGAACCACAGGTTTTGCCAGGTGTGGTGGCATGGTTTTTAATTCCAGCACTCAGGAAGCAGAGGCTGGCAGATCTCTGGAGTTCCAGGCCAGCCTGACCTGTATATCAAATTCCAGGACTGCTGGGGCTATGTAAAGAAAAGAAACCCTGCTTCAAACAAAACAAATGAGTAAACAAATAACAAGTTCCACAGAAGAAACCATCAGATTCTTTTTTTTTTTTTTTTTTTGGTTTTTCGAGACAGGGTTTCTCTGTGCCATTGGAGCCTGTCCTGGAACTAGCTCTTGTAGACCACGCTGGCCTTGAACTCACCACCACCACCACCGCCCATTCAATTCTAATTCTTACTGTCTCATAAGAAATGCTATATTTTTTAAGCAGGGCTGTCCAGGTTTCAAATGAATCATTCTGAGTTCCATTAAAAAAAGAAAAGGAAAAAAAAGTGTTGTCTGTTGTCTATGGCATGCTAAATTATGGGAGAAAGTAAAAACTATTTTTCAAACATATGTACCCATTCTAATTACACAAAGAAGGTTTTCTGAAACATTTTAGCTACTTCTCATACGTACAAATCATTTCAATTACAGGAAGGTAGAAATATCAAGCATTTATTTAAAGATGATACTGAGTTTCAACAGAACTAGAGAAAAATCACACACAGTCATAATCTTTTGTTATAAGCTGACAAGTACTCAGGGCTTCAAAGAATAAAACCATCTAAAAATCATGCCAAACCCAAGTCACACTTAATATTCTAAAAAATAAAAAAAAAAAAATCCCTGGACCAAGCATGATGGGCATATTCTTATTCCTAGCATTCTGGAAGCAGAGACAACTCGATTTCCACAATTCCAGGCAACCTGGTCTATATAGCAAGTTCTAGGTCAGTCAGGGTTACACAGCAAGACCTTGTCCTTAAAAAAAAAATCCTAGATCAAAAGTTGACAGTGATTTTTATATCATTATACTTTCAAAGTAAGCAACCACAAGCAAAGAATAACAACCACAGCCCTAACTAAACTTGTTGCCAATCTATACCTAAGTACATGCCATCAAAATTCTCATTGCTGCTTACAGTTGTCATTCCACATGCAACTCATGTTTGCATAAACTTTTTATTATAGTTCAGATCTGAAATTGATCCCCAAAGGTGCATGGTGGTTTGTGACTTGTAACTGTTAAGATGGTAGATCCTTTATGAAGTAAGGCCTCTGTAAGAGGAAGCTAGATTACTGAGGGCTCACCCTTGAAGGAACTTAGTAGGGCCGCTGCACATCCTGTCTTGCTTCTTCTTCTTTTAAAATGTACTTTATCATCATACATTTTTTTGAATTTATGTATGTGTACTATATGCATGCCTGGTGCCCGGAGGCCAGAAGGGGCACTGAATCCCCTGGGTCTGACATTACCAATGGTTGTTAGTTCCAGCCCAATTTGCTTCTTGATTTCTGTGAGGGAAGCTGATTTTTCTGCCAATGCTCGCAACATGGTATTGCCTTGTCAGAGGCCCAAGAGCAATGGGACAATGATCAAGAGATGAAATACCCAAAACTATAAACCGAAAATAAACCTTTCATATGAATAGATTATCTTAGATATTCTGTCAATGATAGAAAACCAAAAGAAAGAAAGAAAGAAAGAAAACCAAATCTCACACTTTTAACTTTTTTAATCCTTTTCAATTCAAGAAAGGTTTATATGTAAGACCATAAAAAATGACAAGCAATTTATTCTTACATCTTTTGAAGAACCTGGGACATCACCACCCCATTCGTTAAATCTTCCACGGTCTGGCATGGTGTATCCACATTAAAGGTCTGGATCTGAAGGAAGAAAAGATCCAATGGTTAACTATATTAAGATTTCTTAGAGAGAGAGAGAGAGAGTGTGTGTGTGTGTGTGTAAGTTTGTCTGTGTTGTGCATGCACATGTATGTATGATTATTTCATAATGAGATAAAAATTTTAATCATAATTTTCCCCACATAAGCAAAAGAAAAATTGTAGTAGATCTTGGCCAACTTCTCATCACACTACTCACAGATGACAGTCTAAGAAGATGATGGTGACTTCAGCCCCTCTAATAGTGATGACTGACTCAAGCCTAATAAGGGCCAAAACAGTATGGACCAATGTGCATGTGTGAGTGCAGGTGTGTGTCACAGTACACATGTGGCAGTCAGAGGACAACTTGTGGGAGCTGGTTTTCTCCTTCTACTAGGTAGGTCCAACAGACTGAATGCAGATCTTGAGGCTTGGTAACAGACACCTTTATCAACTGAGCCATCTCATCACCCAGAAATAGTAAGTCTTAAGGCTTATGTAATGGACAATAGAAGACAGAGAGGAAGGATTCAAAGAACTAAGTTTTTGAGATAAATTTTAACCACTGAACTTAAAAATGTGAGATCTCCTATTATAAAGAATAATTTATTTTTTAAGCCTAGTCAGGTTGAGACTTCTGGTACTCAAAGGCAAAATATTTTAATATGGATAGAGAATTCATATTTATCATGAACTAACTTTGTACTGATTAAGAGAAATTTAAGAAATGAACCCAAGAAGGGCCTAAGAGCACACACCTATAATTCTAGGACTTGAAAAGTGGAGGCAGAAATTCAGGGGATCAAAGCCACTTGAGACTAAAAAAGAAATACAGCCAACTGTTATCAGTCAACTGACAAACGGCAGTCCAACCGGGTTTAAAAGGAAATAAGTCATTGAGGATAAACAGATGAAGGACACCCTGATACAGATCTTTTAATGTCGTGGAACTATTGTGGGATGTATGGACACAGATTTCAATTGAGAAGATATGTTGTAGGAATGAAAAGAAGCCTGGTATAGATAGGTGGAAATTATAGGAAGAAAGGAACAGAAGGGAATATAAAACACGTGAAAGAACTAAAGAAAGGATTATTAGGCAAGACTCGATAAGCCACATCTGTAATTATCTTAAGAGTAATGGTAGTTTGTAAGAAAAGGATTTGAAGCAAGAAAGTGAGATCCGAACTGTACAAACCAAACTGACGCAATATGAAGGAGATGCTGGAGGGAAAGAGGCAGGAAAGCCTGCTGTGGCCGTCTGTAACACCGACGAGGCTACACTAGACAGCAACAACAGAAATACTGAGGTAACACCCAGGTGAGCACCCTTCTTTTTTTTGGGCTAGGAAAAAAAATGCCAGGTTAAATGAACATTCATTTTTAAATTTTTTAAAATACACATGGCTAAATAAACCATGAAGCAGTAAACGGTAACTAAAAATGGGTATATCTATCTGCTTCTCTGTACCATACTATCCATAATGTCAGGGTCTCGTGTAGCCCAGGCTATCCTTCAGTTCATTATGTATCAGAGGTCATGGTGACCTTGAGCTCCTGATTTTCTTGGCTCTACTCCCAAGTGCTGAGAGAACTATTAACAGTGCAGTAATAACTTCCTGTTTTATATAGGACAGGAGTCGTTCAGATAAAGATGGTTATGGCTCAGAAGCTGAGCGATTTGTCACTACTTATAGGAAGCAGTTTTTAGTCAGACAAAATTTTGGGAGATAAGAAGGTCCTAACTTAGATACACACAGAGTTAGCAAATAAGCCAAGCATGGTAGCATACACTTTTAGTTCCAGTTACTAAGGAGGGTGACGCAAGAGGATTGATTCTAAGATCAATGCCAGCCCTGAAATATAGTGAGACTCCATGGGAGAGGGCGAGGACCAGAAAATGAATGACAGGCACAAATGAAGCAAGTAACATCTCAGGTCTGATTTTAAACTTTATTCCATCTGCCCCCACACTGGTACGTTTAAAAAAAAAAAAAGTACCCATTTTGATTTTCTAGGTGCTAAATTAATGGTCCATTTAAAAGCTATCTCTTTTTGTAGGTTTATACATAGAAAAAAGATGAAACAGTGACAATCACATATTACATCTTAATCGCTTGGTACAACATCTCAAAATAAGGGGCTTACTGATTAAGTTCAGTGAACACTGCTTGGGATGTCATGAATCAATTCTAATCCTTAATTTTACTACTAATTTATCATATAACCTGGGATATTTTACCTAATCTCTTTTAATACCAGTTTTTTTCCATATAAAGATTGGGGGTATTTATATTAGCAGTTTCCAAGTCTAGGTGTACATGATAGTCATCTGTGTAGTAATATTTTGTTTGTGTTTTAACAAATAAAGCTTGCCTGATGATCAGAGTGCAGAGCTAAGCCACTAGAGGCCAGAAAGTGGGTACACATACATTTAATCCCAGGACTTGGAAGACAGAGGGATCTCTGTTAGTTTAAGGCCACCCTGGGCTACAAAAGATTCAATCTGTCTAAGAGAAACATAGTTCACACAAAGGTGACCCCAGCACTTGGGAATCCCATGCTTTTAATCCCAGAACTAAGGAGGTGGAGACAGGAGTGATATGGCTGGGCAGAGAGAGGAATCTAAGGTGAGGGGGGCAGGAAGAGACAAGAGTTCAGTGCAATCTGAGGTTTGTTGGAGACAGATGGAGTCTGGAGATGCAGACTCATCACTCCTTCAGTCTGACACTTGTAGAAATAAAAGAACTCTCTAGTGCTGGCCTCTCTGATCTTCTCTATATACTCTGTGTTTTTATTATTAAAATCAACTAGAATTCGTGCTACACACCTGGGAAGTTTTCATTTTGGAAACACATTTCTTAGCTCCACCAAATGAATCCTGTACGATGTATTTAGAAAGCTAGAATTTCTTCTCTCTTTTTATGTCATTCCCCCACCAAGGGTCTGTGTGTGTGTGTTTGTGTGTGTGTGCGTGCATGCGTGTGCACACAAATGTTGCTGGAGGATTGAACCCAGACCTTGCAAATGCTAGGCATATACTCTACTACTGAGCTGTATCTCTACATCTTTTCAAATTCTGAGGTTTCTCTTTCTTTCTTTCTCTTCCTCTCTCTCTCTCCTTCTCTACCCCCACCTCTCTCTAGGAGTGTTTTGCACACTTGTATGTGTACTGTGTGCATGCAGTGCCCCCAGAGGCCGTCATATCTCCTAGAACTGGAATTACATACAACTGTAAACTGCCATGTAGGTGCTGAAAATTGAACCTAGGTCCTCTGGAAGAACAGCCAGTACTCCTAACTGCTGAACCATCTCTCCTACCCTCTTTTAAATGTCTGAAACAGAATCTTGCCAATAGCCTTGAACTAACGCTGTAGTTTCTACAAACTGTCAACTTGTAATCCTCCTGCCTCAGCCTCCTGAATAGCTGAGATTACAGCGCTGTAAAAACAAGTTAATCTCTGTTAATCTATTTTAACAAATGCATCAAATAATCCTAATGTACCTGGGCACTAGTTTTAGCATCTAGAACCCTCTGAAGTACTACCAAAGTTAAGGAATGTAAGCTCTTATCTGTCCTACCCCAGGCTGCGAATGGAACTCAGAGTCTTGTCCATGGAAGGAAAGTGTTCTAGTACTGAGTTAACATTCCTACTCAGGGTTACAAAATCGCTCCTGGTCAATCAGAAGAAACAATTCAATAAAACAAATAGTTTTCTTTCTTTTTTAATTTTTATTTTTTTATTTATTTGAGACAGAGTTTCATGTATCTGAGGCTGGCCTGGAACTCACTATCAAAGACAATCCTCCTGCCTCCGCTTCCTGACTGGGAGAATTAGAAGTGGACTGTTGAGATTAAGGGCGTGCACCACCACCATATCTGGCTACACACTGCTAACCCAACCTTTGTGCAAGTACTCCACAAACTGGCTACATGCTCAGTCCAAAGGAAGGAATTCTAAAAAAAAGAGTAATTTAACAGATTATGTGTACCCACCCCAGGACTCAGAGCTAAATTTTCACTTTGATTTTTGAGATGGAGCTTCTAAATAATTGTTTTCTGTTTTAGCCCTTCAGGCACATAGATACTTAGGAGAGCTTGAGAATGTTCCCCTCTGCTTTTAGAACTGACAGAGATCTCAACAAGAAACTTACCATCCTATCAGGTCTGAGTTGTGACATTTCAGGATAGTAATACAGTAAAAGAGAAAGATAATTGCACTGAACTGTGTTAAAGCACAAATTCTATCTGAAGGGCCACAACCTTTCTTGTAATTTCAAGAAGCTCCGAGAACACATTCCACCCCTCCTCCCGCAAAGGCACCAGAAGAGTAAACCATGAAATCCTGTGGAACCAGCAACTTTGGGCAGTGGTTCTCTCCAGGAAGGATTTTTTTGCTCCCTAAGAGAGTCTAGAATAGTGATGTAAGTAATGATATTTCATAATCAGCAATGCCTCTATTAAATACCCTAAAATGTACACAACAGTGCCCCTAACAATTAGTCCAAAATATCAAACAGTGGTGAGCTTAAAACCTGCTGTAGCACAATGGTTTTCAAATGTTGTCTTGAGGTTCCTAACTACACATCACCTGGGACTGTGACAGAAATGCAAATTTCAGATCCTGTCTCAGACCCAGAAACTCTGGCCCCAGGGCCTAGTAAACTGGTTTGATAAAGGATCCAGGTGATGTTGATCAATGATAATGTAGAAGAACCACCAAAGGAGCCAGCAACATCGTGCTACTCAGACTTTTCCCCCAAGGGCTTTAAACCTTTGTACACCAGAAATGTTTTTATTCTCCCATTAGAGGATCAAATTTGTTGGTAGGATGGAGTTAGACAAAGGTGGGAAAACAGAATGGGAGGGATTCTAAATGTTAGCTGCATTTCATAGGCTCCCAAACAAGTAATATGAAAATAAGGACATATAAAGACTGAGGCGTGTCACACAAGCGAACCACAACTTGATTCTTTTCCCATTAGTCTGATGTCATTATCTGACTGTATTCTAAATTTGTTCTTTTTAAATATGTTTTAAGACTAAGTATAAGTCTGTAACTGTTTTGCCTGAATGTATGTATGTGCACCACAAGCATGCCTGGTGCCTGTGGAGGTCAGAAGAGGTCATCGGATCCCCTGAACCAGGGCTGTGGATGGTTGTGAACCCACTGTGTTCTAGGAAAACTAATCAGGGTCCTCTGCCAGCACAACAAATGCTCCTAACTGTGGAGCTCTCTCTCCAGTCCCTCCAGATTCTTTCTTGCATTCAGGTTTTTATATAACTCAGTTGTACAGTACATGCATAAGGCCCAGCTTTAATCCTCAACACCATAAAACAAACAAATTAATTAACTAAGACCAGGGAGAGTGCAATCTTTTCATCTTGATTCGTGCAGAGTTCAAGAAGCTGGGCTTGGGCAGTGCCAGATTTGGTTCCCCTCTTTAAGCTGCTAGTCATGGGGAATCCCATGGGTCCATAAAACAATACAGGTTACTGTCACTGCCCTTGGTTACCCACCAGCACTTGGAAGTAGACCCTATTGCTAAAGACACTGCATTCTTGAGCCACGAGTGGAGAAATCAAACTGGTATTGACCTTGAAGCTTAAACCCTACTGGCTAGTTTTCACAGTGCTGGTGCTCTATGGGCTGCTGGGAGAGAAAAACAATCAACAGTCTTACCCAGTTGTGAACCCTGCAAGTTACAATGATAAACAGACTGGCAAAAATATGCCACTGGTGCAACAGTGGCATCACTGTTAAGGGAGTAAGCAATCGCTTACTGGTTGGACACAAGGGTCACTCCACAAACCAGAATTCATGCTTTGTGTTGTTAACTGGGACAACAACACGTGGTTGGGTAGGTCACAGACTCTAGGAGAGAACTTACTATTATTTTGCCAAACGGACATAGTATCTGCCCTCTAAACACTTCTCTTTATGCCCATTGAATAGTGCAGCTCTTAACCCGCATCGGAGAAGCTTACTTCCATAGTAGAGGGCAATTAATATGGAGACTCACAACTGATCACAGTACAGAGAATAGAAACTGGAGTGTTCAACCCTAAATGACACATCTGTATCACAGTCCCTCTCCTAAGACTCAAGAGATCATTGCGGGGGGAGGGGGGGAAAGACTCTTAAGATCAGAATTTGTGGAGAACAGCTGCAAAAAAAAAAAAAATGTTTTCTGGATATGACAGGGATGGCACACCTAAGAATCTACATTGGCTATGTTGTGGCTGTATGCCCAAGACCTGCACAAGAGCAAGTTGGCCAAAATTCTAAATGAACAGAGAAGAGGTCATGCTTCTGAGAAGCTACTGGCAGTGCACAGCTGCTGGAGGAGGGTCAGTCTGTTTCCTCAGGGTGCAGTCCCTAGGTTGACCACGCTCTAGTAGATGGTCCTATATCCACATATATAACACTAAATAGATTCAACAGGTTAAAAAAGAAAAAAAAAAGTATATGAGCTTGGGAGGGACAAGTGGTGGTACAGTACAGAGCTAGAGGGGAGGAGTAAATCTGATACAGCCCAAATATTAAGAACTGACTCCTCTAAATTATTCAATGCCTTCCATGAAAGGGATATGATACATCTGTGTGCACACACACACACCCACAGAAACACTAAAAATTTTAAATGTAAAATTATTATTGGTAAAAACAAGCAAAGGCTACTGAAATGGTTCAGTGGGTGAGGGTGCTTACCAGAGCAGTCTGGTGGCCTGCAACCTGAGTTTGTTGCTTGGAAAAACATGGAAGGGGACCAACTCCAAAAATTGACTCCCGACCTCCATATATATATTCATTCTATCAGGTAGGGATACATTTTGCTTCAGGTTCAGGGGGTAGGAAAAGGAGATAAGGGGTAAGTTATATATTGACTGCGTATAAAACATTTTCCATCTTTTTCATGCCAGGAGGTGGTGGTGCACGCCTTTAATCTCAGCACTTGGCAGAGAAGGCAGATCTTTGTGGGTTTGAGGACAGCCTGGTCTACAGTGCAAGTTCTAGGTCAGTCAGGGCTACAAAATGAAACCCTGTCTTACACCAAACAAACCAAACCAAAACCACTTTCCATCTTCTCGAGTCTTCCCGGTTTAAATAGTTACCTGAAAGTTGGCTGAGCTTAGGTGAGTGTACAACCTATCACCATCCTCTACCTGGAGCCCAGCAGTGACGCTTACCTTCCTGTTGCAGTTAGAACTTAGAGCATGTTAACTATGCACTGTTTCAAACATCCTGAAACTGCAAGAATGCTCTAACAACAAACCAAACTGTAGAGCTCTGCATTGTATAGTCTATGTTTCAAAGGACAAAACTGGATTTATGGCATACCCAGACTATAAAAAAATCTTCAAGCTGGGGGCTGGAGAGATGGCTCAGCGGTTAAGAGCACTGTCTGCTCTTCCAAAGGTCCTGAGCTCAATTCCCAGCAACCACATGGTGGCTCACAACCATCTGTAATGAGGTTTCGTGCCTTCTTCTGACCTGCAGGCATACACACAGACACAATATTGTATACATAATAAATAAAAAAAAACCTTCAAGCTGGGTGTAGTGATACAGGCTTATAATCCTAGTACTCAGGAAGCTGAGGCAGGAAGATTGCTGCAAATTCAAGATCATATAGTTTGAGGCCAAAATGGGCGACACAACAAGATCCTACCTCAAACGCACGCACATCTTTAGGCTCTACCTTAATTACATTTATGACAACCAAGGTCAACAGTTCTCAAACTCCTCAGCAGTGTCCCTGCACAAAACGGGATAACTGACTTCCAGAGATCGGACCCTCTAACTCAAGACACTGTTCAATAGAACGTCTGTCGATATTTGCACGTTACCTTTAAAATGAATAAATGCGGAGGTGAGGGGCTCAGCGCTAGAGCCTTCACTTAGCACGCAGGAGGGCCAATCACCACCAGCTCCCCCAATAAGCAAACAAAATTAACACTCGCCATCGTAACCTCTGTCAATAGATCTGTGTTCTTTTAAAAAGGACAGTTCATCATTTTTAGCCATACGTAACACAAATGTTCTCAGTGGGAAACTTGGTTTATCCTATGGCTCTGCATATGCCTGTACCCACTTCCAACCAGGGTACGCAAAACAGAAACAAACACGGGTTAACCGCTCAGCTATTGAAAAGGGCCGCTTAAGCCATGACTGACTATTAAAATCCAAAATATTTACTTTTAAGATTCGATAACCTTAACCCTTATCAATTCCAAATTAGAATCTCATGTTGCTTTTAAAAAATGTGTTTCAGTCCCATTACTAATCCCTAAATCCCCTCCCCCGGCTTAGAATTGTTTATCCTCGATTCCTTTTATAAGTAGCATTACATCGTTTACTTTCTAAGAGTCAAAAATGCATCTCGCATTTCAAATGTTCTGCTCTGGGTGATTCTTCATGTTCTGTCTACCTACCCTCTAATGTACTATTTTCCAATGGGCAGGGCTTCATCCCCAAGGGGCTGCGCTCCATCCTGGCTGAACGCTACAACAAAGGCGAGCAGCATCGTAACCAGGGGTCCCGAGTGCCTCTACCGGGCGCCTAAGCGGAACCGACGCTTTGGATCACTGGGAGCTCGAAAGCGAAGCGCTAGCGTCTCATCATGGCAAACAGTCCTAATTACAGTGTTGCCTGCACCCCATCATTAGCCCCCACCGGGCAGGTTTCCTCTCGGACAGCATCCAACAGCTCAGGCCGGACAAGTTCCTCCTGGACCCTGGGCCCAGCCTGCCCGAGCCCGGCCGCTCCCTGCTGACCCTGACCCGGCCGCGGGTGTAGACACGGCCCGCACCGGCTCCTCAGCTCCGCCCGTCCCAAGCCCCGGATGTGACGGCAGGTCGCCCCGGGCGCTCGCCCCTCGGGACGAGCACCAGTGTCCGTGGGGGAGAAAGGTTGCGGAGTTTTCCCACCCGCCCGCTGCCCCAGCACGTACCCAAGTGAGCAGGCTCTCACACAGCTCCACCCGTTCCACGGACTCCACGTTAAACATCTTCCTGAGGTGGCCGCAGCGCCTCCCCGACCAACCAGAAGCCGCGGCCGCTCAGCTCGGCTTTGAGTCCAAAGGGTCGGGTAGCCGACCGGCGTCTGGCGAACCTTCTCTTCCGTCCGGCCGCTCCCGAAGCGCCGACGCTGGCAGTAGCTCCGCACTGTCACCGGCCCCTCCTTCCCGTGCTCAGGGCCGCGCGCGCGCGTTTCCTGCGCGCCCCGACGCCGCCCGCCTACGCCCTCCTGCGCGAGCCGAAGCCCGAGCGCCACTGCGCACACTCGCTCCGCCCCGCCCCACGGGGCGCGCTCCCGACACCCGTTCCCCTGCGCGTGGGCGCGCGCCCCAGCCGGGCCCTGCGACGGCGGCCGGAGGCGTGGCTCTCCAGCCGCCTGGGGCTACTCTCCCGGGAGCTCTGCACTGCGCGTGCGCCGACGCCGGCGCTCTGGCTTCAGGAGCGGCTGGTGGCTGCCCGAGAGAAGTAGCTAGGCAGTTCCCGGAAATGAACTCTGTTCGGTCACACGGACTGGCGCGATAGTTCCTCAGCCGCGAAGAGGTACGCGCACTCCCCACTCCTCCCCGGGCCGCGAGCGTGTGCCGAGGCCACGCCCCCGCAGAGGCCCGCCGGGGGCGCGCACGGCGGGGACTCGTGGAACTGCGGGGCCGCGCGCCGCGGCGCGAGGGTGGGCTCCGCGCGCCGCCTTCCCCCGGAAGCCTGCACTCAGCCCCGTATCGCCCGAGCGGGCCCCAAGTCGCAGGGCGAAGGTGGAGCCGCTGACGTGGGCGCGTCTCGGTGGCTGGGGGCGGGTTTGGCCGGCCTGAGGAGAGCCGGCGGTTCCTCCCCGGAGCCCCCTCTCCCCAAAAAACTTTACTTGAAGTGAGAGAGGGTGGACGCCAGTTCACCAGTGCGTAAGGATCCCGACTCTTCCTAAGGCCTGTTTTCTTGTGTTGGGAATTGACTCCATTGAGGTGCATCCTTGTCCGACTTTTGTTTTTTAGGCAGGCATTGTAGGTTTCATATACGTTTTTAGGTAGTGTGCAGAACAGTGCGTAGGACGTACATGTTTGAAGGATCTAAATAAAATGAATTGCCAGGTTCTCCAGAGTTCCTCCGCCCATACCGTTTCTAGCCTGATTTTTTGTGACAGCCACTGTATTGCTTTCCCTTTTAGCTTTACTGAATGGGTATGCATATAATGTAGTTTTCCTTTGAGTTTGAACTTTTATGAATGGACCCATATTGTGGGTTTTGACCTTTCAATACTATTCTATTATCTGCAAATTCCCATGATTGTCTAGTGTTCCATTGTGTGGCTACAGCCTTGTATCCATTCTGCTGTTGACGTGCACTTTGTTGCAGTGTAGGGCGTCTCAGAACAATGCTATGATAAACATTCTTCAACCTGGATCTTAATGCAAAGGTGTTGGCGTTTTCAAGACACCAAGAATCAAGATACATGCTTTGGAGTCCTAGGAGAATTGTGGACTCAAAAGGTACGCCTAACTACCGGGTCATGTCAATTTTGATTTGGAATGCTTCAGAAGTTAACTTCCCAGGATACACTTTCGCTTGGTTTTGCAGTTCCTGGAGCCTTCCCCTTTCCTATTAGAAGTTGGTTTCCTCCCTGAGCACTTAGACCCTTCCACGCAGCACTGAGTTTTTTTTTTAATGATACTTTTATCCACTGCCGCTTAATGAGCACACGTGATCGATCATTTTATAGATGGGAAAAATGGTGGGCTGAGGATGTTGTGCCAGTTCATTACCCTAGCGAACATCAGTGCTCTAGTTAAATCCCTGGGACCAGGATTAGACAGATAATAAATCTTAGCTGAAGCCGTCTCAAAGGTTCTTCTTGCAAACATTCTTCTTACAGGAGCAGAAATACCTTTAGCAATCCTAACTTTGAATCTCTCTTGCTTATGACTTAGCAATCCTAACTTTGAATCTCTCTTGCTTATGACTTCTATGTGGGTGCCCCTGGATCTTTGTCAGACTAGAGTTCCCGCATTCCATACTAAATTGTTTCTGTAGCACCTGTGTCACCCTTCAGTGACCTTCTTGTTGGGTAAGTAGATAGTAAGTATGTATTACCTTGACTTGGGCATTGTCTGAGGCTTGGAGACCACAGCCTTGCTGAAGGGATGTGGTAACTATACAGTAGCCACCTTTACTCCAGCTGCTCAGGATGGCAAAACTTTGATACAATTAATTCAAAGTATGTCTTTTCAAGTCTGCTGAGTCCAAGGTGTTTTTATGCCTGATGTATCGTTCCTGGTTTATTTTGTGCTTCTAATTACTTTTCAGGACAGAAATTATATTAAAAGCTTCTTGAAAGTCATTACCGAAGCCACGTGACCATCAAGTTGCTACGTGAACTTGGGGGTTGGGGAATGATCAAATACTTTGTTATGAGAAATTCTAGAATTTCTTTTCCTGGCTTTTTTGTTGTTGTCTGTTTGGTTTTTTTTTTTTCTCTGTTGGCCTATCACCCCTACCCCTTTCCCTGACAGTGTTGGGAAAAGACCCAAGATAGCCGTGTTGGGGACTTTTCTGAGCGGCCTTTCTAGGCCTTCCTCAGGTGGAGGCTTGTTCTCAACCACAGCAGTCTGTGAACTCAGCAGAAGGTGGTGTTATTCCATTTGACAGAGTTTGGATTGGGTTGTGAGCACGCTTGTCAGAGACAGATGAATATGTTTGTGACTTTCCACAATTAGACTATGGAATAGCAATAAATACACAAGGGTCAGTGACATCAGTTCGTCATACAATCCCACCTGCCTTGGTAATCTGACTGATTACCAAGGAATAGTAGGTCCTTTTATTCCAGTCTTAATTAGCAAAATTAACTCTCATATCATATATCACAAGGCACAAGTAACTGTGTCTATATGTGTGTGTGTATATATATATGTATATATACACATATACATTTTATATATATATATATATATATATATATATGTTTTACAGTTAAAGAGGCTACAGCAGAGTTCAAAAGATTTCAGGGCTGAGAGAGATTGCATTGCTAGGTAATGAACCAGACCAGTGCCAGGAGGAAGCTGCTGGAGTCAGGCTTTGAGAGTAAAGCTAGCGTCAGTCCAGCTACAAGGTAAAAAGCCAAACTGAGGGTCAGCAGTTGAGTAGGCTGTGCTGATAACGGAACCAAGCCAAGCTGAAACCCCAGGGACAATTAGGGAGTCCTCTGCTTGCTGCTTGCGTACATCAAGTATCAGACCACAGGTGGTTGTAGGGCTGTGTCATCCCAACTTAGTTGTACTGTACATCCTAGTCAGTGTTGTACTGACTGGTTTTGCATACCAGCTTTGCACAAGGTAGAGTCATCAGAAGAAGGAGCCTCAGTTGAGGAAATGTCTCCATGAGATCCAGCTGTAAGGCTTTGTCTCTGTTAGTGTTCAATGTGGGAGGGCCCAGCCCATTATGGATGGTGCTATCCCTGGGCTGCTGGGCCTATGGACTATAAAAAGGTGGGCTGAGCAAGCCAGGGAGCAGTTTTCCCTTCATGGCCTCTGTATCAGCTTCTCCCTCTGGAATTCTACCATGTTTGAGTTCCTGGCTTCCTTCAGTGATGAACAGCAATGTTGAAGTGTACGTCAAAATAAACCCTTAACTGCCCAAATTGCTTTTTGGTCATGTTTTTTTGTCTTGGCAGTAGAAACCCTAACTAAGGAGTCTATTACTTTTTATGGGTCCAGGTGAGAGAGTTACACTTTCCATGGTCTGCCATGTTGGATAAGTCCTTGTTCCTGGTTTCCCTGATAAGATTTTAATATGCCCTTGTGCCCTTACATTTTAACTTTATTCCAATACACTAATAGTATGTCTCCCTTTCTACTTCCAGGAATAAGCCATTCACTAGTCTGTGCTGGGTGGGTGGTACCTGACAGATGGTGCAGTTTGTGGGTCCCCCCAACGACTTCAGTTATCCAGTTTTCTCAAATGCACTGCTGAAGATATAGCAGGAGAGAAATATGAATAGTGGTGATAGCAGTGATGCCTCAGCAGATGTGCTTGGGCTTTCTCTGATTTTTCTTCCTTAAACAGGGTTTCTCTACATAACCATGGCTGTCCTGGCACTCGCTATTTAGACCCAGCAGGCCCCCAAATCAAAGAGATTCAATTACCTCTACCTCCCTAGTGCAGGGATTAAAGGCATGTGCCACCACCCCTGACCTACATACTTTTTGAGACAGTTCTCATGTAACTCAAGCTGGCCTCCAGCTTCCTGCATAGCGAAGGATAGTCTTGAACTCCTGAACCTCTTGTCTGTCCCTCCCCAGTATGTTTACAAGGTGCTGGTAAGGGAGCCCAGAGCTTTATGCGTGCACAGCAAGCACTCTGCCAACCTGCATTCCCAGCCCTGTCGTCAGGACTTTAATCACAGCCGTAGTGTTTCCAATTTAAAAATGAGAATACCTACTAAAGAAAAAGTCTTAACTGGCTAGCTGACCTGTCCTTACAGTATTTCAAATGTGCTTCTCCCCGGGTGAGGCCAAGTTTATTTTGTGGTAGGGCCGGGTTAATGGATGTTAAGCAAGCACTCCATTATCAGTCTTGGATAGAACTTTTCAGTGCAATATTGTACAAAGTGCAGAACTTTATTTAGTGAATATTCCCATCATTTCCCTTTAGTTATCACATAAGATTTTGAGCATTACAGTTTTGTTCACTGGGGTGTTGGGGAGAATTGCCTGCAATTGACCCATAGTGCAGTCGGGTTCTCTCCTAACATATTTGTAGTGTTGGGTGCTGTCGTTTTTCTCTAGACTTTGGAAGGAGTTTCCTGTCCTCCCTCTTTACCCCATATACACTTGGTAAGTCCCTTTTACTAAGCTCTTCGTGCAGAGCATGTGCTGGGTAATAAGCTGTAGAGGACTGCGTTTCCTCTTCGTGTGCTACGGCAGAGGGATGACATCTACTTAGAGACTTTACTTGATATTCAGGAGTTAGAAAAAAGCAACTAGGGTAGGAGAATATCTTTTCCTTAAAAGAACTAAGCCTAAACTGAGACAATGTTTTAGTTTTAATTTATTTTTGGTTTTGTTTCAATTTTTTTTTCTGCCTTTGAAACTGAGGTTTACCTTGTATCCCAGGCTGGCTTGGAATTCATCATGTGATTCAAACTGGCTTTGAACCGGAAGTGATCCTCCTGCCTTGGCCTCCATGCAGTACTGCACTCCATTTTATAAAGACCTGCAGATCAAACCCAGATATTTGTGTGTGGTAGGCAAATATTCTACCAACTGAGCTACCTCTCTAACCTTCCAGGAAAAGTTTTTTTTTTAAGTTTTACTTAAAAAAATATGCATATGGGTGATTAAAAAAAGTAATTTCCTTAAAAAAAGTAGCATTGTCTCCACCAAATAATGATTCTGGCAAGTTGAAAAAGAAATCATTAGTAGGGGAACCTTAACTGGAGTTGTACTGAATGGTACCTATGTTAAAGAGCATGATGTAAGTATTAGATATGTTAGAAGTAAGCCATACTTGCATTGCTTTCATTGATATATTTCATTTTCACGTCTGTCTTCTTATTTTAGACCTGTAATGGCCAAACACTACAGTGAAGTCCCAAGTCTGCGACAGGATGACTCGGTTATAGAGGGCGTGAGCGATCAAGTGCTAGTGGCCGTGGTGGTCAGCTTTGCTTTGGTAGCTACTCTCCTATATGCTCTTTTCAGGTGAGATAAAGGATACGTGACCTGAGGTCCTGTGTCTTGCTAGAGATCAGTGACTCTTTGAGTCTGCCTAGAATTGCTGGTCTCAGTGACTCCGTATTGGAACTAAAGCATTTTGTTTGCTATTAAGCTTTGAATGCTATCGTACTTTTTACTGATTTACCTGGGTTATTTAAATTCATAGTTTTCATTTTGATTTAAAAAAATAGGTATTTCCTATGAATGTAATCTAGTTTAAAAAAATTTATAATTTGGGGCTGGAGAGATGGCTCAGTGGTTAAGAGCACTGACTCTTCTTCCAGAGGTCCTGAGTTCAATTCCCAGCAACCACATGGTGGCTCACAACCATCTATAATGAGATCTGGTGCCC
>JAQHUG010000382.1:1193133-1203951 GCA_028555095.1 Dicrostonyx torquatus | reverse complement strand
TGTGTGTGTGTGTGTATGCACCTGTGTATATATTTGTATGTGTACAGGCTCATGTATTTGTGTGGGCATGTATGTATGTGTGCATGTGTGTATGCATATCCATTTTCACATACGTATATGTTGAGGTTAGAGATTGGTGCTGGTATTGTTGCCAGTCTGTTTTTTGTTGGTGGTGGTGGCTTTTTGTTTTCTTGTTTGTTTGGTTTTTTTTTTTTTTTGAAACAGGGTTTCTCTATTAATGTAACTCTGACTCTTCTGGAACTCACTGTGTAGACCAGGGTGGCCTCAAATTCATAGAGATCTACCTGTCTCAACCACCCTAGTGCTAAGATTAAAGTTGTATGTCACTACACCTGGTTTATCTTAGTTTGTCAGCATCCCCTCCCCCAACCCGGAACTCAGTGGTTAGGTTAGACTAGCTGGCAAACAATCCCCATGCATGATTTACCCCTCATGCTGGATTACAAATACATGCCACAGTACCTGGCTTTTACATCAGTGCTGCAGAGCCAAACTCAGGTACTAATGTAGCTCCCTAACCTCCTGGCTTTCGTTTGTTTCACGTGGACTCTGGGGACAAGCACTTCAGCAACTGAGCTATTTCTACAGCCCCAAGTTTTGCTTTCATACAGATTTTGTGTGAAATTAGAAAACCCAAAGTACTTAATAAACTTTGTAATTAACACAGTAATAATAGTTTCACTTTTAAACTCATCTTGAAGTTGGTGAATTGACTGTTCCCTAACTTGGCCAGCTTCTGCTAATCCAAGTAGTTGCTCACTGGTATTCTCACAAACCATTCCTTTCTGCTTGAACTCTTGTTCATAAAGAATACAAGTGTGTTGTCTCCTATTTTCTACCTGACTTAACCTTAGCTATCCTACAAAGTTCGGTTCAAGTGCTGTACTTAGGCTGCCATCTGTATGTATCTACTCCTTTTCACTTAACTTTGCACAACTTAAGACTTAGCTATCTTCTAGCTGATTTGAGCATGTCACTTTGTTTTCCACAATTGGTTTGCTATTGCTTCTTCCAAATTGTGGCTCAGAGAGGTCAGAGTAAGGAACATGGGTGCTTGTAATGTAGCTAGTTAGTAGAGTACTTGCCTAGCATACGTGAAGCTCTCTGTTTGCCCTTTAAAATCATCAGGCAGTACAAGTGTTCCTTCATGTTAATGGATTGAAGCTAAGTGATTATCTGCTGAGTGCCCCTACCCACTTTTGAGGTCTCCTTTGAGGCAGCGTTGTCATCTTTGGTTGTTTTGTTGTCCATGAATATCTTCGTGTGTGAGTGTGTGTTTATGTGGCATACATGTGTGTATGGGGGGTGCTTGTAGAGGCCCATATCTACCTCAGGTGTTGGTCCTCAGAATACCTTCTTTCTTCTTTCTCATTTGTTTGTGTGTTGGGGGGTGAGATGGGTGTGTGTGCATGTGGTGGTGACTTCCTCAGTCACTCTCTACCATATTTCTGAGATAGAGACTCTCACTCAACCTGGAGCTTGCTCATTTGGCTAGACTGGCTGGCCAGTAAGGCCCAGGAATGTTCATATTGCCACCTTTTCTGCTTTGGCATCACAGGCACGAATTGCAGAACCTGGATTTAAACAATAGCAAAAAATGAACACGAGTTACCGTGATAAACGTTCTTATACTTATTCTGACTTTACATATTCAGCCAACTACCCAGGCTTGACCTTTTCTCTTTTCTGAATTGGGAGGTGGCCCTCTTACTGTCATGGAGCTTGCTAGGTAGCCTGGGCTGGTTGCCAGTGAGCCCCAGAGATCAGCCTGTCTTTGCCTCCCCAGTACTGGGATCCCATGTGTGTGCCACAGTGTCCAACTATTTTACATTGGTTTGTGTTGCAAGGAGGGGCTGCTTGTTTGTCCCGGCCACCCAGTTAGCTTAGCCACGAAATAACCACACAGAAATTGTATTCATGGGGGAGGGCAAAAAGAAAAAAAAAAAAAGAAAAAGAAAAAAAGAAATTGTATTCATTAAAACACTGCTTGGCCCATTAGCTCTAACTTCTTATTGGCTAACTCTTAATTTAACCCATCTCTATTAATCCGTGTATCGCCATGTGGTAGTGACTTACTGGGTAAAATTCCCAGCGTCTGTCTCTGGGGGATCCATGGTTTATCTCTGACTCTGCCCTTCTTCCTCCCAGCATTCAGTTCTGTTTTCCCTGCCTACCTAAGTTCTGCCCTATCAACAGGCCCAAAGCAGTTTCTTTATTAACCAATGAAAGCAACACAAAGTCAGAAGGACCTTCTATACCAGGTTTGTGGGAACTGAGGTCCTCATGTTTGTACAGCGAAGACTTTACTGACTGAGCCAGCTTCCCCTTCCTCATGAATATCATCTAGGAGAGTAAGTACTTCAAATATTAAAAACTAGGATAGACATTTTATCAAGGAAGCCTCGTATTTCAGTGATTCGGTTTTCAGTTTTTGGAATGGCAGGGAGGAAAGGCTGGACTTGAACTTGCTGTGTAGTTGAGGCTGATCTTAAACTCCTGACCTCTCACCTAAACCTTCTAAGTGAAGGGATTATTACCACCACACCTCATTTAATTTGACTTTCTAAACCATTGTCATTGTTGAAGCAGGGTTTCACTGGGTAGCCCAAGGTGGCCTCTTACTTAAATTCAGCTCTGTGCTTCCCAAGTGCTGGGACTATAGCTATGTGTCAACACAGCCTGCTGGCTCAGTGAACTAAAAAAAAGTATTTTTCAAATACACCACATTTGGAACGAAAAGTATTTAACAGTTTATCATATTAAACACCATGTTTATTTTACATAGAAAACTATTTTCTATGAGGCCTCAGTAACTGATTGTTTTTTATTTTATTTTAAACTGTTTTATTTTAAACAGTTAATAATTGTTTTTATTGTATAAAATGTCTGTTAATTAGTAGCTGAAATAAAAATGTTTTTTAATGGTTGAAAATGATTGCTAGATTTTAATTTACCTGAGGGTTTGGTTGAATGAAATAAATTTTTTTCAAAGAATATTTAATAAACAATGTAATAAAACAGTGTTTAAAGAAAGGTAATGCTATTAAATAGTTGAAGCTTGACCAGCATATATAGACTTTAAAGCTTCCTTGTTGATATTTTCTTGTTCCACTAGGTTCCTGCATAATTGCATACTGGAGATATGGGTCCTGGCTTGGTGCAATCAGTTGTCCAATCTGTAGACAAACGGTAGAGTTATTTCATTTCATAAATATTAGCAGTTTTTTGTTTTAAAATGTTTTATTTTATGTATATGTGTCTGAGTGTATGTATGTACAGCCTGTGTGTGCAAGAACCCACAGAGGTCCGAAGAAGGTCTCTCGAGCCTGGATCCTCTCAAACTGAAGTTATAGTGACTGTGAGCTACCATATTGGTGCTGAGAACTGAACCCAGTCATCTGCAAGAGCTAAGTTTTCTTAGCTATTGGGCCATCTCTCCTGCCCAGAATTAACAGTTTTAAAATTTAAATTGAGCTACTTTTTTAGCCAAACTCAATTTTTACTTACTATGTTAATGACTTCACTAAGTTTTTTAAAAATACATTTTAAAAAAATCATTCCGGTATCCAGAAAAGGGAATTATATTTGAAATCCTACAGTTGTAGTGAAAAGCAAGTAATAAATAAGTTTATCCCAATTCCTAAGCCTTACTTTTATGACCAGCAAAGGAATAAATGAACTAGTTAATCATATGGCAGCATGTTATTTCCTGCGTGCTGTTCTCTTTTGGAAAAATATGTCCTTTCTTTTAAAAATATTTAAGTATTTAACTTGTGCCATTTTCTTTGAACTTCTGTAATGACACTACACAGGTATTCTTCCAGTGTGCATATCCTTTGTTCTAGCTATCATTTTCCCGTTACTGTGAGAGCAGGAAAGCCAGATTTTCTTCGTTTCCTTTTATTTCTGTAGCTCCAAACTCTACATCATTCACTTTTCACTTTTTCTCACATGGTTAGAAGAGGAGTTGATTTCCCCCCTTATATTGTTTCTGTGGCTAATTAGATGTGTGACATAGCCAATCACATTGCCATAAGCAAACTGCCAGTAGCTCTTACCTTTTGCCATAAACATGGAGGCCAGATAGTATATCTTGAACTAGAAATAAGTTCCACCATGTCTCAACCAGTGTTCTGTTGCTGTGAGGAGACACCACGACCATGGCAACTCTTATAAAGGAAAACATTTAACTGGGACTTGCTTATAGTTTGGAAGATTTAGTCCATTATCGTCATGGCCAGAAGCATGGTAGCATGCAGGCAGACATGGTGCTGGAAAAGGAGCTGAGAATTCTACATCCATATTCAAATGCAGCAGGAAAGAGAGACACTTATCAGTGGTTTTCTTAAGCCAAGAAAGGATTAAAAAAAAAAATCTAGAATGGTTCAAAACTAAACCTATTCTTTTTTTAAAGATTTATATATTTTTAGACTATGCATATGACTGCTGTGTCTGCATGTATGTCTGTAAGTAAGAAGAGGGCATTTGAACCCATTACAGATGGTCATGAGCCACCATGTAGTTGCTGGGAATTGAACTGAGGACATCTGGAACAGCAATGAGCTCTTACTCAATGAGCCGTCTCTTTGGCCCACTAAACCTGTTTTGAGTCCCTTCCATTTTATCTCGTATTTATCAGTGATTATTCTTTACATATTGTTACGTTATTAGCTATAATTTTTCAAGGTCTCTGTACTGTCCTGAGGCAACTGTGTGCTGTCTTTATCATGGCCATGAAAGTAGCAAAACCAATCTTTGTTAGCAACAGTACCAAGACTTACATCTGCTTATTACAAAAGGAATTGGTGTTTCAGAGAATCAGGCCATACAGTACTGTAATTTCTGCATTATATATCACTCAAAGATGTTGAATCTGAGTAGAAATGAATCATTCAGAAATGCTCAATCTTTTCTTTGATAACATAAGGTTTATTTATTTTTTTTTGATTTTTTGTTTTGTTTTGTTTTTCAATACAGGGTTTCTCTGTAGCTCTGGAGCCTGTCCTGGAACTAGCTCTAGTAGACCAGGCTGGCCTCGAACTCTCAGCAATCCGCCTGCCTCTGCCTCTCGAGTGCTGGGATTAAAGGCGTGCACCACCACCACCCGGCTAACATAAAGTTTATATTTTTAATGTTTTTGAAAATATTTTTTTGTTGAAAATATTTTTAACACTGTTACTGAAGGTTTTCTTATCGTCCTTTTATCTCCAAGTATGTTTTCCCAGAGAACTGAGTTTTAGCCCTGATACAGGCAAGAAAATATTAGAGTAAGAGTTTAGATATGGAACCCATTTTATCTTGGAGGAATTAAAATTTACATTTTGTATGACGTTTTACTGTAAGGCAGTGTAATTATTTACTTGTTCCCCATGTTGCCTTTATTCTAAGGAATGAATGAAATACACATTCAGAAGCTTTTCTCAGTCTCTTGAACAACACAGAGTGAGAAAGTAATAATAATGGTGCCGAAGGTGTAACAGCTTTTTCCTGTAATACACAGGTAACTCTACTGCTCACAGTCTTTGGTGAAGACGATCAGTCTCAGGATCTTGTAAGATTGCATCAAGATGTTAATGATTATAACCGGAGATTCTCGGGGCAGCCTAGATCTGTAAGTACTGTTATAGCAGGTGCAAAGTCAGAAAGAACCTTTATACTTTTTTTTTTTTTTGTAAAATCAGATTTACAGTCAGACCCTGGCCTATATAAAGTGTTATTAAGTATTTTGGACCAAATTTTAACCATCATTGCTAGTCACTAAGTTACAGCCTTCACAGGGGCCACAGTTTTTATTTTTTGAGACAGAGTCTCACTATGTAGCCCTGGCTTGTCTGGAATTTGATATATTCCAGACTGGCCTTGAAATCACATAGGTCTACTTGCTTCTCCCTCCCAAGTACTGGGCTTAAAGGTATGTGCCACCATGCTCATACCTAGTTTTTGATCTAGCATTAAAAAAGTTTTAAGTGTGTGTGTGTGTGTGTGTGTGTGTTTGCATGTGTGTATGTGCACCACATGCATGTAGGTATCCATGGATGCCTAAAGAGGACATGAGTATCTCTGGAATTGGAATGATGATTGTGAGCCACCAGTGTGGATGCTGGAAACTGAACCTAGGTCCTCCACAATGATAGCAAGTGCTCTTAACATCTGAGCCATCTCTCCGATCCCAGGTTATTTTATTTATTTTACACATATTCTCTAGGGATATCTATAGAATGTGGTAGCCCTCTGCCCTGCATATGTGTGTGCACACACCTTTGTGTGGGTTTTCTTTTTTTAGATTTATTTTATGTATGAGTGCTCTATCTGCATGTATTCCTTTATGCCAGAAGATGGCATCAGATCCCACCATAGATGGATATAAGCCACCATGTGGTTGCTGGGAATTGAACCTAGAACCTCTGGAAAAACAGCCAGTGCCTTAACCTCTGAGCCATCTCTTTAGCCCCCCTGAGTGTATTTTAATGTATAATACTTACCCAGGGTTGATGGAATAGACATGTAATTCCAGGTATTTGGGAAACTGAGGCAGGAGGATCACAAATTCAAGGCAAACCTTAGTAACTTGATGAGTTGCTCTCTGAATAAAAAGTAAAAAGAGATGTAGGGATATAGCTCGAGTTGCCCACCAAGGCCCTGGGTTCAGTCCCCAGTGTTATAAAACTGTACGTAGTCTGGTGTTTTATTATTTATTTATTATTACAAAGGCATTTTCTGTACAACAACTTTTTAGTTCTTAGTAATTCTCCTGGGTAATTAAATACTCAATTTTTGTTAAATTATTTCTAGCGTATTAGAAAGTTGTAACCCAAGGTCACATCTTATGAAAACTGATTACTTTTAATCCAGCCCAGATATATCTTAATAGTATATCTGGCACCTGGGAACAAATGTCAGACTATCAGCTTATATCATAACTTTTTTTGAGACAGGGTCTCATTCTCTAGCCTAGACTGGCCTTGAGCTATTGTTGATCCTCCTACCTTCCAACCTCCTGATGCTGGGAATTATGGGTGTGAGCTACCATTCCTGGCCTATGGTTTCTTGACTTATTTTGTTAAATCAGATTATTGATACTTGAATTTTGCATGACTTTAGACTTAGAACTACTTAACTGAAATGCTTGAGACCTGTTTTCTCATTTTGGAGTATTTGCATGGATTTTACAAATAGAGCCCTCCAAATCTGAAGATCTTAAAATCATAAATTTGACATGTTCTGAAATCCAAAACATTTTGGCTCCAGAGTTTTAGACTTTAGAGATTTTTATTTTTCATAACACTTCAAAATTTTGTAGCATTTGAAGTATTAGACATTCAGATAATGTGTATCTGTATCCCACATTTTAAGCATTTTGGTACTTTATTACTTTTTAGTTATCTATAATAAAATTTGTTTTATAAGAATCTACTAACTAAACTATTTTTAAATAAAATCTATAGTTGGAAGACCTAGTATTGTGTGTTAAACACCTTAATTCATCTTAGCTGAATTTATATATTATACAAAAATTATATTACCCTTTTAATTTGACATAATAAATGTTAAATTGTAGTGCTTGTTTTTCCTCCTTCAGATTATGGAAAGAATCATGGATCTCCCCACCTTGCTGAGACATGCCTTCAGGGAAGTGTTTTCAGTTGGGGGTCTCTTCTGGATGTTCCGAATTAGGATAATGCTTTGTTTAATGGGGGCTTTTTTCTATCTAATATCACCTCTAGATTTTGTACCTGAAGCCTTGTTTGGAATTCTGGGCTTCCTAGATGACTTCTTTGTTATCTTTTTGTTGCTTATCTACATCTCTATTATGTATCGAGAAGTGATAACCCAAAGACTGACTAGATGAAAAAATTAGTGTACTAGAATATCTGCACTTACATAAAAAAATCAAACAAAAAGATCCATGGCGATATCAATCACCCAAATACTATTTTACAAGCTTAAAACATTTGGTTATCATTTGACAAATGCCTAACAATATACAACTGGAATTTTTACATCCTGCGGGTTCTAATGATAAGATCAGATTTACAGTGATCTACAGTTGTATCTCAAGTCTGTGTCTGTAAAGTATGAAACCAATTGGAAAGGGAGACTTTGCTATTTTTCCTTTCTGCAAATTACTTAGCTTAGTTAGATACATAGTTCAGTATTGCTAAATGTGCAAATCATCATCCTCAGTGGATACCTAGACAATAATAGAGAACTTTGAAACTTATCTAAATATTTTTGTTGAAGTCAAATATTGTGTGCTATTAGGGAAAAGCCAGTGTCTCAGTGTTAGCTAAGCTTTGTGAACTTGGAGAAGTTCTGCTTTTTCATTTTTGTCCAATTTGTGATCAACTGAAAATGAAAGAAACTTGAACTTCATTATTTGACTGTATTTTCAGTCTATGGAACACTTTAATCAATAAGAGAATTAACAAAGTGAAAACATACATCTGGAGGCACTTTTGACATTCAGTTATGACATTTAACCAAGATTTGATTTTTTTTTTTATTGAAACAAATACTAAAGTAACTTGTAGCCAGTTGTGGTGGCGTTATACCTGTAATTTCTGCATTCAGGAAGCTGAGGGAGAAGGTTGCCACAAGTTCAAGGTCTGCCTAGGCCATTTGATGAGTTTCAGGTCAGCTTGAGCTTCAGAGTGAGGTCCTGCTCAAACCAAAAGCAGGGTAGTAGGTAAAGGTGCTTGCTGCCAAGCCTGACAACCCAGGTTTGAACCTGGGTCTCAAATAGTGGAAAGAGAACAGAGTCTTCAAGTTGTCCTCTGACCTTCACATGGGCCCTCTGGCCCATGTGTGTGTGCGCGCACACACACAGTCAAAATGCAATTAGAAAGAAAACATAAAGCAGCTTGTAAAGGGAAATTATTTTGTTTTAGGAACATAAGTAATATTGCAACACATAGTATTTTGACAAATTTTTGAGGAAACAGGATCTTCACTTCTATTGATGTTAGTCGGGGCTTTGGGAAGGTACTATGAACAGTGTATATATTTTGCAAAGTATGAGTGAACTCTTGCAGCAAAATGAAGACATTTGATTAGTTGTCTGTTGCCCTGAAAATACATATACTATCTTGTAGGTAGCAATATTTTGCTCAGATTTACCTTGTCTGGGAAGAGTGAGGAAATGTGTATGAGATGAGGTACGGTGAGTTCACTTGTTTCTTCATGGCCATGGCTCTCTGAGAAGAACAAGTACCATAAGCGTGAGATCCTCTCCAGCTGGCACTGCTTACAGGTGAGCAGCTGGGCCAGAGCATGTGAGATGATGCCCAGAGAGCCTTTGTCATGTGAAATTACCATTGTTGTCTTAGCATCAGTTTGTGTATTTAGGGACAGGACATAAAGCTAAAATCTGTCACATTCCCAAATTAATTACATTAGCTGCCAAACAATGAGATTCTTATTGAAATGTCATTTTTTTTTCCTAGTTTAGACTTAACAGAGCTGTTGTCTGCCATTAAAAACAGAATACTGCACCCCCTTTCACTTTGCCAATTGGACTTCATGTCTTCATTGGCCATTCAAGTGGGGCAAAGGAAATAACCTTTTAAAACTCAGGCAAACTTAAGTGTTTGTCTTGTAACTTGTCAGGGGAAACATTGAAAAAAAAAAACAGAATACTGAAAAACAGCACTTAGATATAACATGATCAGTGCAATTTCTCATAATTTTTCCACTTATCCTTTGGAGATTTTGTAAGCAAGGTAGGGTATTGTCAGCTTCCTGTTTCAGAGATGAAACTTCATCCCGTGGATGAACAATTTTTGTTGTATTTCCTAACATATAATGGAACTAGTGATATTTAGGTAGATGTGAAAGCCAGTCTGAGAAGCAGCAGGAAGGAAACTGGAATTCTCTGGGAGTCAGGTTTTCATAATACATTATTCCTTCACTGGAACAGTCTGGTGCTCCTGAGCAGAAAGCTCTAGAAGGGTGATTCATAAAAGGCTTCATCAATCTTGAGTGCATACTTCCAAATCAAGTCCGAGTGGTATGCACCATAAAGACAGGGCTCCTCGTCACTGATGTGGAGAGCTGTTGGCTAGTAGGAGCTTGTCACCAGACTGGAGGGACATTTCCGCCTTTCAAAATTCAGTGTGGACTACAGACTGTGATTTCCTGAAATGATTTTATTTTATGTGCTGGTGTTCTCTCCAGATGTCAGCTCTGTAATATCTGGAGCTACTGCGAACACTGGGAAGAAGCGCATAGTACAAAAGTTTGTAATGTACAGGACCACTGTGTGACTGAAGTCTTACTAAACCAAAAGGGAACATACTGATACCTCAGAGTCTTACATCTTTACTGATCATTAGAGAGAAATGCAAAATCAATTTGAGAAAGTATTTAAGCAAGTACAATCAATCAGTGTTTTAAACATCACAGTAATACTTCTGTACTCAGAGGTCATGTAAAGCAACAATTTGATTTTTTAAACAAAACATAGTAACTGTCACAAAAGAGATGGTGCAAGCCCAGGAACAAACAATGGAGCAGCTCTCTGGGGAATGAGAAGGGAAACTTCCGTTAACAGCTCACTAGAATGGCGGCTCAGCACCTACATCCTCAGTGTTCTAGAGGACAGCAGACTGCTCCCGAGCCCCGTGGCTGTGCAGATGCCTACCTCAGTCCATGCAGAAGATCAGAGGCTTCTTTCAAATTTTGTGATTTGGAGAGTTTGTTCAGCATTTATTCTTTGGAATAAAAACATTATATCTAAAAGTTTTAAGGTGTTATGCTTCTGTTTCTTTGTTTACTTTAAAATTTACAACTCTTGGGGCT
>JAQHUG010000382.1:1163188-1190853 GCA_028555095.1 Dicrostonyx torquatus | reverse complement strand
TTTTGGGATTGCAGGGGTGAGCCACTGTACCCAGTTCTTACACAGTATCTCTTTAGAATTGGCCTTGGCTGACCACTCATTCCTCAGGCTAGCACACATCTTGCATTCAAATTTTACTGACCCAATTTCAGTTTGTCTTTCTTTTCAGAAAGTCTTTCTCCCCTCTTTCCTGGCAAACTCAACCCTGGGAACAGTTTAATCTTCAAAATGAAGCCTTTTAAGACAACTGTTGATATATATGCAGTAGCGGATATAATACAAGATTCTGTGTATAATTTACCGTTTCATCTGTAGTAGCATCTCATAAAACCACAGTACATATGGTACAGGAATTGGTATTAGCAACTAGAATCAGAACCAAAATACTGATTCTGTTACAGTCAAGATTTTTATAGGAGAGTTTTATCACCACAATTTATCATCACATATACTTTTTTACTGACACTTTTCTTCCCTTCCCAATACCTTTTTTTTCCCCCCTGAGACAGGATTTCTCTGAGTACCCCTGGCTGTCCTGGAACTCACTTTGTAGGTCAGGCTGACCTCGAATGAGATCCACCTTCCTCTGTCCCCCAAGTGCTGGGGTTAAAGGCGTGGGCTACCACCGCCCAACCCCATAACCTTATCTGTGGGGAATCACTAATCTGCTCTCTTTTCTACAAGTTTTGTCATTTTCAAGAATAATAGTTGGGCATAGTGGCGCAAACCTTTAATCCTAGCATTCAGGAGGCAGAAGGAGGATTTCTGAGTTCAAGATCAATTCGGTCTATATAGTGTGTTCTGGAACAGTCAGAGGTATAGTCTAGGGGCTGGGGGCAATTGTTACAAAAATATATAATTTGCAACCCTTTGAGTATTCTTTAAAACTTGCATCATGATATGAGGACTATCCAGGTTGTGTGGGTACCAATACTTCATTCTTTTAGTATTCTGTGGAATAAATAGTCCATGGTTACTTAACCATTAGTCCACTAAAGTAATCTAATTGTTTCAGTTAGGTGGCAAGTGCCTTTAACTTGATGAGCCATCTTACTGGCTCCAACAGAAGTTTTAAGGGCACTGGCACCTAATAATTTGGATATTAATTGGCTTGTTTATTGTGCTTGGAATCAAACCCAGAGCCTTGACTATATTAGGCAAATACTTGACTACATTCCCAACTAATTTAGTTCATTTTGCTTGAGACAGGGTCTCACTATGTATCCTTAGCTCCCTGGAACTTGTGTGAACCAGGCGGGCCTCAAGTTCAGAGATCTTCCTGCCTCTCTCTGCCTCTCAAGTGCTGAGATTAAAGACATGCATAGCCACATTTGGCAACATTCTTAAAGTTACGATAAAAATAAACAAGGTAGAATGTAGATTTAAACAGGCTTGTACTTTATTCCTTCTTTCCTGGCTTTCTTTTGTGTATCTACATTGTATATTGAATAACACATTTTGACTGTGTGTCTGCAGTAGCATCCCTTGCCCTACCCCAGTTCCAATGTACAATGAATGTACTCTATACCCCTCCATTTTGTTAAACTATAAATGGTCCATAAACCTGGGACTCAGCTGTGGAGAAGCAAGAGGTACTAAGGCTCTTAGACCAGTGGTTCCCAACCTGTGGGTTGGGACCCGAGTGTTAGCCCTTTCACCAGTCACCTAAGGCCATCAGAAAACATAGTTATATTAAAATTTTTAACAGTAGCAAAATTACAAAATAATTTTTATGGTTGTGGGATACAACATGAGAAACTTCTTTATTAAAAGGTTGCAGTGGTTGGAAGGTTGAGAACCACTGCTCTCAAGACAGTAAGACTTAGGAAATCTCCAGTGTCAGGTCATAAACTTTGAGGCCTGCCAGCAGGGGCCTAACTCATTTCATGGCATTAATATTGGCTGTATGCATTCAGTCCTTGACCTTAAACAAACTTGGGTCTTATCAGCCACTGTCTGCATCTTCTGATATATCCCATATCCCAAAATGAGAGGATGGGTGCACCATGAGGAAACATGCCATCTAGTTTAAGTTTGGTGGCGCATGCTTATAATCTCATCGCTCCAGAGGTAGAGGCAGGAGGATCTTTGCAAGTTTGAGGCCAGTCTGGGCTATAGAGTGAGACTTTGCCTCAAAACACAAACTATCTGCTCAAAGTCCCTTATAGTGCAGGCTTTATTCAAGACTATGGGGCTATACTCTTTCCCCGTCCTTTTTGAGAAAGGGTCTTGTTTAGTCTTTCTGGCCTCAAGCTTACCGCATCGCTAGGTGACACTGGATTGCTGATTCACTTGTCTCCAGCTCCCAAGAGTGGGATTTCAGGTCTGTACCACCATGCTTGGCTTTCTCACAACAGTCTTTTAGAGGACATATACCATGATGTAGTAAAGGATTAAGAGACAGATGGAGAAAAAGATGTTTATTACATGCATGCCACTGCACTTGGGATCAGAGGACAAATTACAACAGTCATTTCTCTCCTACAATGTGGGATCTAGAGATTGAATTGAGGTCATTAGGCTAGGTGGCAAGTGTCTTTAACTTGCTGAGCTGTCTTGCTGTCTCCATCAGATGTTTTAAGGTCACTGACATCTAATAATTTGGACTTTAATTAGCTTATTTATTATGCTTGGAATCAAACCTATGGTCTTGTCTATACTAGACAAGCACTGGACTACATTCCCAACCCAGTTAGTGTAAAAGCACAAATTAAAGGGAAAAAATAAAACTAATATTCAGAAAAATAACCATTGGCAGCTGCACCTCAGAAAGAATAGGGCTTATGCTAAACTATACAAATGTGGCCTTGTAAAATACACGAAACTGCCAGTTAAGAGTTTGAATATCTTATCAGTGGCCAGCATAAAATGCCAGGCTGACCTTTTTCCTTTTCCTTATTTTTGGTGGTACAGTGCTAGAGACCAAGGCCGAGGCCTGTGCAGTTAGGCAAATACTCTACCTTGGAGCCCAGACCAACATCTGACATCTAACAACTTTTGTTTATATGGTTTGGAATCAATGCCAGGGTCATTCACTAACTACAAAATGGCAGTTAAAACCAAAGTGGCTATAGTAAGTCATGCTTTACCCTTAAAATATAACACTATACATGTGTGTTTGTATATAAAGCAAGCACTAAGTTTCTGGGGATTCAAAACCTATTTGTACATGCCACATTAAAGCTTTTTTTTTTAAATAGTACTATACCCCCCCCACACACACACATTAAAAGTATGGTCTAGAAAGCCCAAATGTTTCATCTAAAATATAGACTGGAGAGATGGCTCAGTCATCAAGAGTGATTACTGCTCTTGCAGAGGATCCAGGTTCCTACCATCTACAATGGGCCATCACCCATTCCAAGGATCTGATGCCTTCTTCTGGCCTCCGTGAACTCCAGCATGCACATATACACATTAACTCATGAATACTCTCACATGTGTGCACAAACACACACTCGTTGGGGCACTTTGGCCTAAGGTGAAAATGCTAACACATCTGGGTCCTGATAGTGGCCTGCTTGTTGCTGTATCCTCACATGGGTTTCCTTTCTCTATCAAGGATCCTAATCTCATTCATGAGGACTCTCCCCAAAGTCTTATCTTCCATCCCATCTCTACCTACCACAACAGAGGTTAGGCTTCAGTGTGGGGCCCTGGGGGAGGCACAGTTCACAGCAGTTTTGCAGAAAACCAGATGGCTCATTTTTTTCTCTTATATAGACATCTTCATATGTCTACAATAACTGACAAAACATATGCTATTAAAGTATACTTCAATTGCAATACTTTGTGTATTTGCATTCTCCCAGCCTTTGTCTTTTGTTTCTTTAGACAAGGTTTCTCTGTGTAGCCATGGCTGTGCTCTGTAGACCAGGTTGGCCTCAAACTCAAGAGATTCATCTGCCTCTGCCTTCTGTGTGCTGGGATGAAAGGTGTGCTCCACCATCACCCAGCATATTTTCACACTTGTAAAAGCACTCACTATGTATACTGGCCTAAACCTCACAGTCCCCTTTCTTTTTTTTTTAATATTTTTTTATGGTTTATTTAACTTTATTTTATGTGCATTGGTGTGAAGGTGTCAGGTCTCCTGCAACTGGATCTTCAGACAGTTGTGAGCTGCCATGTGGGTGCTGGGAATTGAACCCGGGTCCTTTGGAAGAGCAGTCAGTGCTCTTAACCACTGAGCCATCTCTCCAGCCCCGACAGTCCCCTTTCTTTATAGGGATGCTACACTATCACAACCACCACCAATTAAAATGTAGCCTTCTCATGTCTGGAACTGGCTTTTCATTTTTCCTTATATGGTCTTCTATCAGTAAATGAATGGAGTTCTTGGCTTCTCAAGATGTTAGTTAGAATTAGTACGCTTATTTCTATCCTTTTTCCCTGAAATGGCCACAGTTTAACCTTTGATATTTATTGAAAAATCAGTCAAGAGACCAAATGAGTATATAAACATTTATTGTTCCTTTAAGAGCAGGCTTGCACTTTTTGTATAGCCCTTATTTATTAAGTTCTTTAGTAAGCACCAAAAATTGTATAAACTATGTTATTACTAGGGTCTTCTTGATCTGGGCTCTCCTCAGCTCGCTATCCCTTTCATCTTTGCCTCCCCTCCCCCCCAAAAGGAAAAACTGAGATGACGTACACAGAGTAGATTAAAAGATAGGTGCTTTATTGTAGAGTTCTTTTTACAGAGTAAAGTAGAGCAGTCTCAAGAGGTTAAGAGTGCACAGCGGCCAAAGGGTCCATTGTACTGATCTATTATTTCAGGTAAGATTTCTTCCATTTCTAAACAGAACAGTTTTCAGAGGGTCTTTGTCTTGTGTAGGTGGTTGACAGGCCCATCTGGTTTAACTCTTCCATGACAGCAGTGTTACATCTTTATTCTTCCCCAGAAAGCCAAGTACTCTACAGTCTTTTAAGATGTAAGGCTCCTGGAGTCAGGTTGATTTAATTAGCCAGACAGCACCATCAATGAGTTATAGACAAACTGGCCACCACCCTGTTAATTGCATCTTTCCTCTGAAGTAACCACTCCTGACTATAGTTTCATCTACATATTTTTGAAACATAATGTTCTTTTTTGTCTGACTTCTTCAACATTATGTGTATAGAAATCATCCATTGTGCGTTCTGGCATTTTTATTTGAGGGTCTCATAATTCAGGCTTGTCTTGAACTTGATAGACAAGGTCTTGAACTTTTGATCTTCCTGTCTCTTACTGCCTGAGTGCTAGGATGACACTGTGTGTCATCGTGCCCATTTTAAGTGCATGCCAAGATAAGCACTGCCAACAGAGCTACATGGCCAGCCCATAGCTTCGTTACTTTGATTGCTACTGATTGTGGACTATGCCACATTTATTTGTTAAATGTTAGTGGACATTTGGTTTATTTTCACCAACCCTTTCAACACATTGGGACTTGGATGTGATGACACAGGCCTTCAACTGGGAGGCACTGGTGGATCCCTCTTGAGTTCAAGGCTAGGCTGATTGAGGTGACAAGTTCCAGATTAGCCAGTTGGAATGTCATCTTATAAAAAAAATTTATTTATTTACTATGTATACAATGTTCTGCCTGCATGTATGCCTGCACACCAGAAGAGGGAACCAGATTTCATTACAGATGGTTGTGAGCCACCATGTGCTTGCTGGCAATTAAACTCAGGATCTCTGGAAAGGCAGCCAATGTTCTTAACTTCTGAACCATCTCTCCAGCCCCCTGGAATGTCATCTTAAAAAGTACAAAATGAGGCTGGAGATGTAGCTCAGTTGTAAGAGTGCTTCCCTAGAACACATGACTCCTCGGGTTGAACCCCTAGCATGACTGGTGAGCTCATAGGTGTGGTTCCAGCACACAGAAGTAGAGGAAAGGAGATTAGGAGTTCATGGTCATCCTTGGCTACATAATTTGGGGCTAGCATGGAGTGAGACTCTGGAAGGAAAAGAAAAGTGAAAATGCTTCCCTGCTTACCCTTTGCTAAGTAAGAACTGTTACTCCAACCCCAGGAAATGATAAGAAATGGCAAATAAAAACAGAACAGTCAGGAGTATGTTTAAAAAGGTCAAAGTTATTTTTCTATTAAGCCAATAAATTTGCAGATAACATAGTAAAAATTTAGGGTCAAAGTTATTTTATAAAGAAAACTATAATGTGTTTAATTCAACAGGTTTATTTTTAAAATTATATGCAATTTACCATATCTATAAATTTACCATTTTGAAATAGGGGCAATTAAGGAATATGCTCAACAAAATAAAAATATGTATTTCATTTTCAAGTTATGAACAAGAAGACAGACAAAAGATAATGAACAAGGGAGGAAAAGCCAGCCATACAACAACCTGACGGGCTTTAATTGACTCAATGACCACAAAAGAGGTACTCTCGAGTGATCCTTGTACACTTCCTTAGTGGCTTGCAATCTTAAGCACAGAACCAGTGTAAAGGGAAAGCAGGAGTCCCCTCTTGGGGTTCTTGGTCTTATTAACACAAGAATTAAAGCCTGTACTCAAATGAAGCTCAAGGAAGATTTTACTAGAGGTTAAAAGAAAAAACCCAGGCAGACAAACTGTAGAGCTCAGCAGCTGCCTGAAGAACAGAGAAGAGGAAAAGCTGTGCCTTGGAAGCTGACATGGAGTCAGACACAAGGTGGGCAAGCAAGCCACACGCTGGGCAAGGAGGCTTTAGAGAAAGTAAGGAAGCCCTAAATGTTGGGGAAATCCCATCTATTAAGGGAAGCATGCTTAGAGAAGGGAGAAAGAAGAAAAGTCGGCGGATGTATAAAGCTGCATGCCTGTAGTTAAGACTCTGCAGTACTTAGGGCAGGGATTCTGGGAAGGTTAAGTACAGAGTCTTGTCCCACCTCTTTATCAAGTCTTAAGGTGACTCTGCCTTTCTAGGGGTAGCCCTTGGCCAAGTGATTGGCTGATCTGGCCCAACTGGATGGTTAGGTTTTCACCAAGGCTGGAGACGCTACTCTTTGGACCACAAAGTTTTTTCTTAGTGGGCCTTTCCTGTGTACTAACACCACTTTTAATCTCCTCTTCCTACATCCTCGGTCTTACAACCTGCCCCCAGCTTAAGGTGCTCCCACCCCTTCCAAGTCTCTACCAGGCAGTCTCTCCTTTGTGGTGTCGTTCCCTCGCTTGTGCATTACATATATATATATATATATATATATACATATATGTATATATATAGCTAATGTTCCAGCCAGTTTAGAAACCATGCTAAGCACCCACCCAATTCTCACAGCCACTCTCACTAAGCTAAAGTGCTTGCACTGCGAACATACATCTTGAATCCTACCACTCTTAGCTTCTGTGCCACCATCTTTACCCTGGCTGCCGCCTCTTTGCTCACCAGCAACAGCCTCTTAATTCGTTTGTTTTTGAATTGTGGCCTTCTCCAGCCAAATAGGTAGAATTACCTTTTAAAAATATTGGTTAATGCTTGAAATGGCTCAGTGGCCTCCTATTGAGCTTCATCCAAACGAATACTTGACTTGAATCTTTCAATCTTTACTTCATGCTCTTCTCCCACCTGGGCTCCACACCATGACCTGGATCTCTTTTACTGGCTATCCTTTCAAACACAAGCTGGTGCTATCACATACTCCCATTGCCTACAATGCTTCCCCTCAGCTCATTACATTCCATCCTCTGGTTTCCAATCCAAAGAAAAGAGGCTATGTGAGCAGTTATGGAATAGTACCTGTTCCTTGGGCTGTATAGGTCACTATAAGCAATTTGGATTTTATTCAGTACAGGGGTGCCCCCTAAATTCTATAAGCTTTTAAGCAAGGGACTGGCAGTGTTTTTGTGGGGGACAGAGAGAAAGCTAGAAGCTAGGACTGAGAAACAAGTTGTTGGGGAGCAAACTGAGGAGCTGAACAAGAATGGTCATGAGAGGATAACCAAACGCTACTCTTTTTATCCCATAAGCTTAACCTAAGTCTTGAGTAAGGGGGGGAAACCCTAGGAGCAAGCAAGACTGCTCACTTGGTAAAATGGTTGGCACTAAGGCTGATGACCGCAGTTTGACCCCCTAAACTCACAGGGTGGAAGGATAGAACCCACTCCTTTAGTGGCCTGAAATTTCAGCTCCCAAGCCACTACTGAGTGTAATTCAGAGAAGACTTCTCAGGAGTGAGGATTAAAAGATTGGTATAACTTCACATACAATCTGAGGGACATTCTCTTTTATTCTCTAATTCTTTTTAGTCCTAATTCTGTTTCAATTCTTTCTTGCTCCTTTGTTCACCTAGCTTAAATACTATTTTTTTTAAAGATTTATTTATTTTATTGTGTGTACAGTATTCTCAGTATTCTGTCTACATGTATACCTGCAGGCCAGAAGGGGGCACCAGGTCTCATTACAGATGGTTGTGAGCCACCATGTGGTTGCTGGGAATTGAACTCAAGACTTTTGGTAGAGCAGGCAATGCTCTGAGCCATCTCTCCAGCCCCTGGCATGATTTTTTAGGTTGCTTTGGGTTAATAACCTTGGTTAGACATCTGCAACTCTGACCTTGAGTGTAAGTGGAGACTGCTTTTTTTTCCCCAGCTGCCCTGATCTGATTGATTACAACACTGTTTGGCCAGTGACTTGGATGTATTTCTAGCTAGCTGTTACATCTTAAATTAACCCATTTCTATTATTTTATACTTTACCATGAGGCTCATGGCTTGTTACCTCTTGCTTCTTAGACGGCTACATGGTGTCTCTGACTCCACTGTCTTTCCTCCTCTATCTCTGCTTGGATTTCCCACCTTGCTATAGTCTGCCTGCCATAGGTCAAAGCAGCTTCTTTATTAACCAATGGTAAAACGTGTTCACAGCAGAGAGGCACCCCACATCACTTGAGCATATCTATAAATTTACAGAAACACTCATCTAGTTGGAACTTGCTCTGAGGTAAAAATGAGCTAACTGTGTACAGTTTGAGTAAAAGGAACAAAGCAGGCTTTTAAGTGTCTACAGCCATCGTGGGACAACAGATCTAGTTAGGAAGGGTATCTGAGTATACTTTCTATATTTCAAAATTATAGTTTAATGGAAGCCGTCTTCCTGACCACCCATGCATATATGTGACCGTAAAACTTAGACATTATCATGAGATTACATCTACATATCACATGAGATTACACACTACAACACAGGTGTCAGGGAGACACCAGGACTGCTTTTGCACATGTGAAATTACAGATAGGAGCAATAGTTTCCAGAGTCGGTGGTCCCACGGGCCTTTCCCACGCAGGATTCGCCTCCATCAGTATGGCTGGTTGACATCTGAACAGTAGCTGTCACCTGCTGCAGCTCCCAAAGCCTCCAACACACTCCCACAAGTTGTCCTCCGACCTACAGAGGTGTGTATATATGCATGTTCACAACGTGTGTGCCTGTTGCTCAATCCCCTGAAGTTACGGATGGTTGTGAGCCATGTGGGTGCTGGGAATTGAACTGCAAGATCAAAGAAGTGCTCTTAACCACTGAGTTAAGTCCTGTTTTGTTTTTTTCCCTCAATCTCAGTGATACCAGGGTTTCGGTTTTTAAGCAGTTGTTGAATACATTAATTCATATACTTGGTAACTTGGAAGGCAAGCCCATGTATGTAGAAGTAAAAGAACTAGGAAATCATGGTATGTGGGCTCGAGAATCAAAGTATTGCAGAAATGGTGGGTATTAAATGGATCCCTGAGGAGAGCAATATTTAAAGGACCGGAAAATGGCCTATAAGGGAGAATGTGCTCCAGCCTCAAAAGTACAGAGGGGCAAGGATGGAAAACCTCTCTCCAGCATGAAGAATAGCCGGGAAGCTCGCAATTTTCAACACACGACACGACACGACGGTAACAGCGTTCCGAAGTGCTTTTGCTTTCTCAACTGAGAAGGAATGCGCGTTTATCCGAGTTCCCTACTAGAAAACGGCCTCGTGGATTCTGAACCGGACCACAGTTTTGTACAAACTACACCTCCGCGGCCGTCCTTTTTAAAAAAAAAAAAATACGTGTTGCCAGAAACTAGCGCTTTCCCACATTTCCTTTAGGCTTCCGGACACAATTTGCTGTTCTTTACCAGGCTACAGCAGAAAAAGACGAACAAATCAACCACAACGACCACTACACCACCAGCTTCTTCAGCGTGGCTCCCAAACACCCTTTCTTCCGGCCAGAGCGCAGCGGGCCCACCCACTTCCGCACTGCTGACCACGCCCCAGGGCCTCGCCTGGCCTCAGCCAATGGTCGGCTTCCCTGGGAAACGTTACCTTCGGCTAATCAGAGACAACGAGCGAACTCCTCGCGAGAGGTGAGGTTGAAGCTGCCTCCGCCATCTTGAAGATGGGAGACGGGCGAGAGCTGTGGTCTTTCTGCTAAAGCAAACAACACAACGGCCAGAGTAGTCACTCCCCTCCCCCGTCCCCCAGTGAGGCGATCGTCGCTATAACTGCTGACCAAAGCCACCGAGAGCAGCGAGCGTGTCAAAGCCGAGCGCGGCGACACCGAGAGCCCCCTTCACCTGCCTCCCGGGCAGGGCAGTGTGGAGGCCCGGAAGGATGGTGCAGTCCTGTTCCGCCTACGGCTGCAAGAACCGCTACGATAAGGACAAGCCCGTCTCCTTCCACAAGTAAGTAACTGGCGTGCTGGGGCGGCCGGGGCGAGGGGCGCGCGGCCGGGCGGAGGCGGAGCCCGGCGCGTGTCCGCGCGAGAGCTGCAGAAGGCGGGGCGCCCGGCCGGCGGGCCGGTCGGCGGGGGCGGGGACCCATGGCTGCGCGCTCCTCGGTGCGCGTCGCCGCCGCC
The DNA here is from genome assembly GCA_028555095.1 of Dicrostonyx torquatus. Taxonomy (NCBI): domain Eukaryota; kingdom Metazoa; phylum Chordata; class Mammalia; order Rodentia; family Cricetidae; genus Dicrostonyx; species Dicrostonyx torquatus. The sequence continues at coordinate 1,180,061 of JAQHUG010000382.1, read as the reverse complement.
GCCGTGGGCTCGGCTGGGCTGAGGCTCCGGGCGCGACTTCTCTGCCGCGGAGGCTTCCCGGCACGCCAGCGACGCCTAGAGGTCTCTCGCAGCCCTCCCGATTTCGTCACCAGCCGCGCCGGGGAAATGGTCCTCAGGGATGCGCTTGATCCCTGTGGGTAAAGAGGAAGGCGGTGCTCCGACCTCGCTGCTGTTGGTGGCAGGGAACAGTAAAGTGTTGACGTCAGGGAGGACTTTTAGACCCGGTTTCAAGGGAACGACCCTACTAGGTCTCTGGGTTTTAGAGGAAGCTCTTGGTATTGCCAAGATGAACCCCAGTCTTTGACCACACGGTGATGCTAATGAGGACGGTAACACACTTTATTCAGCTCCCGCAGTAAAGGCGCTAAGGCCAGCCTTTCCCACCGCTGCCAGGGCTGCTTCATGTGGTAGGTACCACAACCAAGGATCCTGGGGTGAAAATACTTTCTTGAAAGTAGAAGAAAGATGGAGAATTTAACGTTACTAACGACAGTTATTGACACTGGTAATGGCCCACAAAATGTGATATTTTTAAGCGGCCAAATTCCTTATTTTATGCTTTACATTAGGTTTCTGAAAGAATCCCTGACTGTGTGCAGATGATAGCTAAGAGATCAGATTCACTGGTAAATTATACAAGTTATCCATAGCAAAACAATTACAATTACAGAAGCAAATTTCAAAATGTTCTTTCAGGTTTTGTTTTTTTTTTTGGGGGGGTGGGCAAGGTGGCTACTGTTTGTGTTTAGCAAAAAAAAAATGTTTAGTAGAAGGAAATTGAGATTTGTGTGCTGATGTTTTCTCTCTGGGAAGAGAACAGAATATTTCCTAATACTGCTTCTTGGTTGACTGGAACTTCTGAAAATTCACACATCTTCAAACTGTAGGACTAGATCAGGAAATGGTGACGGGAATACACTTCTGTTAGGATGGCAGGGGGAACTCTTAAGATACGGAGAACAGTTAAAGATGACACACATCAAAAATATCATTTCTACGGCTGGATGTTGAAAAATAAAAGAAGGGTCAACATACCTCTTACCCATTATCTAAAAGAACAGTCAATGGCAAAGGTCTTGATTTGTGCTCCTAGGCTGGGAGACTAGAGACCGAGATTTCCAAGCGGTCCCCAGTGCTTTGTACTTCTCACTAGCTTGTGGAGACTGGCTGTGCAGGAAGCTGCTGTGCAAGAAATAAGCAGTAGCATGCTTATTAACTCAGGTTGGTTAGGTCTTCACTAACGTGCCTATGTGGCGGCGTAATCACGAAGCCTAAGTTGAAACATTCATCATCTTTTTTCCCCAGCACACCACCAAGTCTTTTGACGTGGAAAAGCGTGGTGACAGTAAACATAAAGGGTCCCCATTACCTAGGCCGAGTTAAGTGATAAAATGTTTCCTTTAGTTCGTAATCATTTGCCTATAATTCAGACAGTCAGGATTCAGTCATTAATATTTTGGGGCTGATTCAGGAAGAGCTAGAAGTCTATCTGGGAACACAGACTTATGTGCAGCTGTCTTGCACACTAGCTGTTTACTTGCCCTGCTAGTGTCTCATTGTGAACAGATCAGACTTCATCAGCGAGGTAGGGAACTGGAGCAGTCTTCAGTCAGATCCTCCTGAGTGAGGTCACAGCAGGAGATGAGCTGGGGGTGGGGGGGTGGGGGTGGGGTGTGTGTGATTCTGTTTGTTAAAGTCAGCACCGCCCATTGTGTCTTCTCAGGTTCCCTCTGACCAGGCCGAGTCTCTGCAAACAGTGGGAGGCAGCGGTGAGAAGGAAGAACTTCAAGCCCACGAAGTACAGCAGCATCTGTTCGGAGCACTTCACCCCGGACTGCTTTAAGAGGGAGTGCAACAACAAGCTGCTCAAGGAGAATGCTGTCCCCACGATATTCCTCTGTGTCGAGCCGCATGACAAGGTAACCCGGGCTTTACATGTGGGCTCGGTTTGGGGTTTGTTTCCTTTCCTCCTCTCTGTTCTCCTCCCCGCACATCCCTTGCGGGAGGCAGGCACTTCAATTGAGCTTTGTGTAGCCGAGGCTGAGCTGGAACTCCCCCGCCTTCCAAATCGTAGAAGCACTGGTTTGGGGCTGTACACTATGAAGCTTATGACGCTAATGTGTTCATGGTGAAATTTTTGTAAAAATCAGGGAAAGCTTAAGAAAACAAGTAACCCATCATTGGACAGCAACCACTGTTGGGGCCCAGTGGTTAAGAGTTACTCTCCAGAGGACCTGAGTTCAAGTCCCAGCAACCACATTAGGTGACTCACAATTCCTAGAACTCCAGCTCCAGGGGCTTCAATGACACACACATTTACTCACACATATACATGTGATTTAAAAGAAATCTTTTTTCGAGACCAGCCTGGTCTACAAGAGTTAGTTCCAGGATAGGCTCCAAAGCTACAGAGAAACCCTGTCTCGAAAAACCAAAAAAAAAAAAAAAAATCTTTTTAAAGAAAAAAAATACCCATATGTAACAGTAATATACTTTTGAAAAACAGAATTTTTGTATTAAATATTGCACACTGAAGAACTCAGTCAAGTTTTGTAAGTTAAAAATAGTTCTGTGTCTTTATTTACATGTTCATAAATTTTGTTTTTCATTATTGATGACTTTTTTTTCAAATTATTTTTCTCCCATTTTAGGGGTTTAGTGTTTGCTGACATCTAACTAAATCACTTTGTCTGTTTGACAAATCCCACTTTAACTTCAAACGGAGAAGTTGAATGAGCACTGAAAATGCCCCGTGGTGGCACACACTGGCAATCTGAGCACCAGGGAGAACAAACCAAGATAACGGCCACAAATTTGGAGCTAACTTGGTATAAATATAGTAAGTTCCAGGCCAGCCTGGATTATACAGTAAGGAACCCCAAAACAAACAAACAAAACCCACCCCAACTGTGCCAGGTAGGGTTACACATTACCTGTTATCCCGGAACTTGGGCGGCCAAGGCAGCAGGAGCTTAAGTGTGAGGCAGCCTAGGCTACACAGCAAGACCCTGTTCTAAAAATTCCCAAATAAGCCAAAGCCTAATGCTGAAATTTTTAGCCTGGAAGACATAGTTTTAGTGGTAAAAAGCTTTGCCTTGAGGTCCTGGCACTCTGAATTCTATGCCTGTGCAGTGAAAACCACCTCCAAGATAATCTGTTTTCTCATTTTGGAATTTTTTTATGCCATGGAGTGACAAAGTCTAATGCTAAAACTCTGCAGGTATTTTGAGGCCATTATTTAGTAACTAAGCTCACATCTGCTTGTATATTGTTGTTTTAGAAGGAAGATCTGGACCCCCAAGAACAGCTTCCCTCTCCTCCTTCACCCCCCACTTCCCAGGTTGATGCTGCTATTGGGCTGCTGATGCCTCCTCTCCAGACCCCCGATAATCTCTCGGTTTTCTGTGACCACAATTACACCGTGGAGGATACGATGCACCAGAGGAAGAGGATTCAGCAGCTGGAGCAGCAGGTTGAAAAGCTCAGGAAGAAACTCAAGACTGCTCAGCAGCGGTGCCGAAGGCAGGAGAGACAGCTGGAAAAGCTAAAGGAAGTCGTGCACTTCCAGAGAGAGAAAGATGACGGGTCAGAAAGGGGCTACGTGATTCTCCCACATGACTACTTTGAAATTGTTGAAGTACCAGCATGATAAAATGAGATGTATTAGTGGGACAAGACTACGTGCTCTCTTTTAGCCTACTTACAGGAGTTCATTTGAAAAAATAGCACTTGATTACTTGTTTAAAAAAAATCACAATATTTTTTTAAAATAAATTAGTTATATACTGTAAAATTGTAAATTTTTGTTTGTAATTTCAGAGTTTTTACATCTTAAGAAAATATTTAAAAAAATTCTTAGACCACCAATATAATGTTGTATATTGGTTTCAAGATGGTGGATTGTTTTTCATTTGAGTATTTATAGAAATAATGTACAAATGAAAAGTAGAGAGGATAATGGTGCAGTGAAGATGATTTAAAAGTTAAAATTAATGTCCTTTATTGAGAGAACTTATTATTCTAATTTAAATCAGACACATAAGAGATCATAGGACAGCCTCTCAGAATATAGAGATGTACATACACATTTGTATTTATAGTCAGAGCTTCATTTATTTTTCTCAGTCACTTGTAAAATAAACTGTCAAGTCAATATTTGAGGAAAACAATATTTTGCTGTCTTCAGAAGAGAAAAGTCATTCCATACTTAATAACTTCATAAAGTAGATCTTAAAAAAGGGGTCCTTTTCTTTCCAGAGCTTTATAAAATTGAAAGTGTGTCTTGGGGAGTGAAGGCCTCAAAGTGAGGTATTGTTACCAGCGAAGTGAAACTTGGGCCGGCAAGGTGGTCCCCTGGGTAAAGGTGCTTGTCATGCAAGCCTGGCCACCTCGCAGCCTGAGTGTAACCCCTGGGATCCATGTAAAGGTGGAAGGAGGGCACCAGCTCCACAGGGTTCTCTTCAGACCTCCACGTGTGTACTGTGGCATGTCTGCACCTTTCAAAACATAAAATCGGGACCTGGTTGCTGATATGTTCTCATTATCCCCTAGTTAAAGGCATCTTAGTTCTACAGCTGTAGTTCATCTGCATTCAAACCTCTAACATTATTTTAGTGGAGTTTGGTTTGTATCAGAGTATGGTAATTTTCCCTTTGACTGTTTGATTTTGGTCAAGACATTGCATAAACATGATTTTTCCCCTTAAATTAGAAATTATATCTAATTTACCTCAAGTGGCTTATGTTCAAAAGTAACGTGCTGTGTTTATGACTTCAAGTGTTGAGACTTTATTGCAGTTTCTGTTCACACTGTGGATTGTGTTCTGCCTTTGTGAGAAAGCTTACGTTCATTTGAAATGAAAATATGTTCTAAGTAGACAAATACAAAAGAATTCTCTATTTAGGTTTAGGAGAACCATATTTTATATTTCAGAGTACACTGTAGTTGAGCAGACCTTTTAAGACAGTATTAAAGATATGCTATTCAAGTATCTCTTGTGGATCTGCTTATTTCTGACTTACTGCCATGCTGAGCATAGGTAGCACTTTTTTTTTTAAAGATTTATGTATTTATTATGTAAACAGTATTCTCAATATTCTGTCTACATGTATACCTGCAGGCCAGAAGAGGGCACCAGACCTCATTACAGATGGTTGTGAGCCACCATGTGGTTGCTGGGAATTGAACTCAGGACCTTTGGAAGAGCATGCAGTGCTCTTAACCACTGAGCTATCTCTCCAGCCCGATAGCACTTTTAATTCATGGAAATTTGATAGCTTTATGAATGTCTCTTTTTTGGTGCTGAAGACTTAACACGTCCTTGATCAAGCCAAGCAAACACCCTACCTCCAAGCTGTCCCAGTCTCTCCATTCTCTATTATTATTATTATCATTATTATTGAGACAGGGTCTTAATATGTAGCTCTGTCTATCCTGGACCTCATTATATAGACAAGGCTGGCCTTGTACTTATGGAGAGCAAGCTGCCTCTGTTTTCCTTGTTCTGGGATTTAAGATGTGCACCACCAAACCTGGCCCCCTATTATTAATTTTCTAAAGATGTATTTTATATGACTGGAGAGATGGCTCATTGGAGCTTGGTTCCCAACAAGCACATGGCAGCCCACAGCCTGCTGTAACTGGCTTCTGGTGGTCTGATGTTCTCTTCTGGCCTCGCTGTGCAGACCAGCAGACATCTGCCTACCTCTGCCTCTGCCTCCCAAGTGCTGGGATTAGAGGCATTCTCATTATTCCACCATGTCTGTCCCAAGCCCTTTCGTTTTTCTGTTTTTGAGACACAGTTTGGCTTTGTTTCTCTGGCTGGCTTTGAACTATGTACCCCGGGGCTGTCAACTCAGCAATCCTGTCTCAATTTCCCAAATGCTGGGGTCACAAATGTATATCAGTATGCTCCGTGTGGATCAGTAGTTTAAAGGTGCAAAATGATTGGGTTTACATAGCATATTAACTCTGTTTAGAATCAACTGAGGAATGGGAGTATCTTCACTGGATACTCATGGAACCCAGCTTTGTGGTAGACAAGAGCAACAGCTGTTAGGACAAAGAAATAGAAGCTAAATTTGAGTGACTGCAGCCCAGGAACATAGATTTAGATCTCTCCAAATATTGTGTAACAATGAGGTAGCAATTTTCATGAACTTTGTAGCAACAGAACAAAGAGAATGAAAGAAAATGGGCCCCCAAAGGGGGCACACTATTGGGAGGTATGGTCTTGTTGAAGTGTGTGTGGGCTCTGATACCTGCTAGCCAGGGGGATGCCATGGTTTCTTACCTGGCGCCCGACTGTTTAGAAAGACAATAGCCGAGGTTTTCGCTCCAGCCTCTCTGATTCATTTGTAGATTGCCCCAGGAAAGGTAGCGATCTCTGAGCTGAGGTGTGAATGGAAAGGAGTGTGGATGCTGAGGAGATGCCCAGGAAGAAGGAATAAGATATAGATCAATCCCCAAGAGGGGAAGGAAAAGAAAAAGGGACAGAGCGAGAAAGAGAGATTAGAAGGAACATAGCTGAGGAGAAAATAGAGAGCAGTTTCAGAGAAGAAATGTTTTTAAGAGAGCCTAGAGAGCAGAATGATTTTTAGGGAAATATAATAAACGCAAGGCCTCGCTAAAGAAGGAGAGAAGCCTTTTAAGTTGTAATGGTGTGAAAGCCTGTTTCTTTCCGCGCGTCTCCAAGCACACATTTGGGGAAAAACATCAGTTTCTATGTTGGGGCGAAGGTCCCCGACAAGTGTGTCACCGTAGGGGTGGGCTTTGAGGTCCCCTTCTCAAGAGTGTCAGTACTTCTCATTGCCTGCAAGCTGTACCACTTGAAGCCACAAAACAGTCTCACACCAGTTAAGGATTATGGATAATAAAAAAGGTTATTTATTTGAGGAGGAAAACTTACAAATCACCATCCCAAACAACAGTCATCTCGTTGCAAACAGGAAACAGTCTAGCAGCCGGAGGGGAGCCAGAAGCACACCGGTCCTGCTGCTTTTTAAAGTATAAGAGACCAAACCCCATTGGGTTGGTATCTTAAAGTCTATTGGCTGAAGGAGCAGAATGTGCTCCTGCAGCAACCACTCTCAGCTTTAGCACCATGTCTGCCTGCTCCCCACCATGGTGATAATGGACTGAACCTCTGGAACTGTAAGTGAGCACCCCCAATGTTTTTTTTTTTTTTAAATACGCATTTATTTATTATATATACAGAGTTCTGCCTGCAGGCCAGAAGAGGGCGCTAGATCTCATCAACTACCATGTGGAAGAACAGCCAGTGCTCATAACCACTGAGTCATCTCTCCAGCCCATGAATGGTTTTTTTGTTTTGTTTTGTTGTTTGTTTTTTAAAAAATAAGAGTTTCCATGGACTTGTCTCTTCACAGCAATAAAAACCCAAACTAAGAAACTGGTACCAAGGCCTGGGGCATTGCCATGGTAGACCTGACCATGCTTTTGTTAGGAGTAATATGGACTTGGGTATTTTGGGTTAGGAAAGTGGAATGCTTTAAGCAGTGCTTAATGGGGTATACTAGTAGGAATATGTTGGACAATGGTGCTGATAATGATTTGAAATGTCGGGAAGTGACTCAAGAGGTTTCAGAGAATTTTAATATGTTGCCTTGTCGTTCTTGTAATATTTTAGTGAAGAGAGTGGCTGTCTTTTGCCCTTGTCTGAAGAGTCTACCTGAGGCTAAAGCAAAGAGTTTTGGATTAATTATGTTAGCTGAGGAAATCTCAAAACAGCCTAGTATAGGTTCTGCCATGTTGTTATTAGCATTAACTCTAATGAAGATTTAAAATGAAAAGGAGCAAGCAGAGCAAGGAAAAACACAAAGTGTAAAATTTGAAGAGACCTGAAACACCAGGAAATGAAATGGAGCTAAATCCTATATTCAAGGAGATAAACAGATTAAGAAATGGAGTAAAGGAAGTGGTGACCTTAGGGCAAGTTCCCACCCAGGTTAGTTTCCAAGTTGTAAAAAGGAATTACTTTAAGGAAAGCTTAGAGCCGGGTGTGGTGGTGCACACCTTTAATACCAGCACTGGGAAGGCAGAGGTTGGTTGGTGGATCTTTGAGTTTGAGGCCAGCCTGGTCTACAGATACAGTTTCAGGACAGCCAAGCTTAGGCCATGAAGAAAATCATTAAAAAGAGAAAGTTGGTGAAGATGCAATTGGAGATATTGGTCTATTAATACAAATTTAAGGTCAATTTTGTTATATGTATATTTCTGCTCTTAATTATGGTATTGTGTTTGTGCAGCTCATTTAAAAATGTAATGTATAATTAAGAAATATAGGTTAATAGATAATTATCTATAATAGTCAAGCTCATAGTCATATTAGTTAGGTTTTTCTAGATATATAGACATATATTTCTGTTAGATATGTATTCTTCAAATCTTTCAAAGATGTTCAGAATATGGCATTTAAATGTTTTAAGAACTTAGGACTTTTCATGACAATAAGACTCATCTACTCCTGGCAGCACCAATAACTTCAAGAGGATGATGGGCACCAAAGAGGCTTCCTATGGCATTGGTTAGCCATTTGGGCAAGAAACTACTCTTGCCTGGACTGCTTGATGGTATGCTGTATGAACTGGACATGCAGAACCCACAGAGAAATGACTGAACTTGCCTAAAGGTGAGATGGTCCTTCAGGGTTCCTGATGTTCTACAGGACACAGAAGAAAATGACTGACAAACTGCCAATATAGGTGGAATTGTCTTTGAAATTTCTTGCTTCGTGGAAAAATCTGCCAGACACTATGGGCCTGTAGACTGAAGACAGATGCCCCAATAGCACAGAAGAACTTTGGGTGACTGTCCAGGCATCGAGATGACTCTGTCAATTCTAGATGTCTTTGTCAATTCTAGAGTTTTGGGAGTTGCTTACAAAGCACTTCCTGTTTACTTAGGTAATATTATATCCTTCTGGAGTCTTTTTTTGGAGGGGGGATTCAAGACATGGTTTCTCTGTAGCTTTGGTGCCTGTCCTGGAACTAGCTCTTGTAGACCAGGTTGGCCTCGAACTCATGGAGATCTGCCTGCCTCTGACTCCTCCTAAGTGATGGGATTAAAGGTGTGCACCACCACAGCCCAGCCCTTCTGTAGTCTTTGATGGAGTTGAAGATTATATAGTTATAACTATAGTTTTTCCTTAGTTATGATAAAGGATAAAGTAGATATAAATATTGTAACTATAATTCTTACTTGATACCTGTTTTGTTATATGTAATTTTATGTGTTAAAGTTAGAACCTTTCTTTTTATTTAAACAGAAAAGGGAGATGATGTGGGATTTTCCTCTGTATGTTGTAATTACCATTGATTAATAAACAAACTGCAGAACTTAGCTAGGTGGGAAAAACTAAACTGAATGCTGGGAGGAAGAAGGCAGAGTCAGGAGAAGTCATGTAGCCCCTATTGGAGCTGGACAGAACTTTACCCAGTAAGCCACAGCCACGAGGCAATACACAGATTAATAGAGATGGGTTAGCTTAGGGTATGAGTTAGCCAGAAATACACTTAAGCTATTTTCCAATTGTATTGCAAATAATATGATTTCTGTGTGGTTATTTCGGGAGTCTGGGTGGCCAGGAAAGTGGCCTCTTACAACATTCTACCTACATGCCACCATGTCTTATGGTATTGATGATGGACTTAATTTCTGATGTGTAAGTGAGCCACCCCAATTAGATGTTTGTAGTATGAGTTTTTAAGACAGTAGTATGGAGAGCTATGCATACTATGGAGGCTCAGCTTAAGAGACTGTTATCTTAGCAACTGGGCTAGAGATCATTTGTGTTATATTTGGGAAAAGAATGTGTTGGCTTTCTAATCACATCCTAAGAAGTTTCCTGACACTATATTTTAAAGTCATGGATTTTTTTTTTTTTTTTTTTTTTTGGCTGAGGAGACTTTAAGACAGCCTAATAATGACTCTGTCACATGGTTAGTAGTAGTAACCACTACACAGGTTTACAATGAAACAGCCCAAGTGGGGAGAAAGCAATACAAAATGTGCAGTTTGGGGAGAAAGAGGACACCAACAAGTTTAATGTCAGTGCAAAGGCTTGTATTGGGAGAGAGCCTGTAATTGTTCAGGAGATTAGTGCCACTTAGGAGAGGCCAGATCTGTGTTGGGACAGATGGAAGGGGTACCCAGGACAAGACCCTACCCAGATAAGCTTCCAAGTTGTGAAAGAGTATAAATTTGTTTGTTTGCTTTTTTAATGCTCCTGGAGGGCAACTTTAACCATAGCTGACGTGGTTTAAGGGGGCCAGGGTCTATCCCAACTTGGAAATAGTCTCTACATGGTACTGGCTTTAGAGTAATGAAAGATAAGGGGTTGTGGAATCTTCCTCTGTGGCTTCAGAGGACAACCCAAAGAATGCACACAGCAATAACTTCTTGCTATTTTATCCACAAAGATCTTGAAAAATTTATGCAAAAATAGATACTTGATACAAAGTCATTATTTTTTTTCTTTCTGGTTACTTGTATTGTAAGTAACATGAGCAAAAAACTATACAAGAAAAACTTTGAAGTTCCAAAAAGGTTAGAAGTAAAAAAGGCTTTTATTTTTTTCATTGGTCTGGGCATCACAAGGCCAGCAGCAGCGGCTACTTTTCCCTTCAGCACACCTTGGTGGTCTCCGCTAATTTCCTTTTGCAAGGACACGCGTCCATTTGGATTAAGAATCCACACTACAGGTGGCATTTTAACTTAATCACCTTCTTAAAACAGCACCGTTAGATGCAGGGGATTGGGACTTCTATGAATCGAGAGTGGGCACACGATCAGATCCAGATGCAGCCCATTACTGGAGAGAAGGAGGGAAGATTTCCAGAAGCCAAACAACTTGTCAAGTTCACATATTCAGCCTCAGGATGATTGAAAACTAAACAGTCCACCACTAAATACAGTCCGGTGCCTAGACGAGCCCAGGAGGACAGAAATGGTCACTTAACCACATGGTGGCTCATAACCATCTGTAATGAGATCTGGTGCCCTCTTCTGGCCTGAGGGCATACATGCAGGCTGAACACTGTATACATAACAAATAAATCTTTAAAAAAAAAGAATTAAAAAGGGAAACCAAATGCAGCCAGAATGAAGGAATGTTGCTTTAAGTGCACCATTTTTCTGTCTGTCTCCTGCAATAGTGAAGTGGGGTCAGCACCATTGGCTACAACGGTGTTTGAGGATTGTCTTGTTCTTTGTTTTGCAGCCTGATGCTTATGAGTATTAATTAGTGAACGAGTAAGTGGGCTAGCCCTGGTCCCCAAGTTTGGAAGTGCTACATGTTATGATTGGGCAAAGGAGGAATGACTAGCTACTGGGCTCAGCAAAGCAGACAAGCCATGGATGTTTTCATTTATGGTCTCCTGCTGTCCTCTGCTGGCTGGCAACGGGAATACTCCAGAATTTCCAGGGCTCTATGAAGCTGGAGAAAAAAAAAGAAGCTTTTGCTGGAATCCTCTGCATTGTCAATCCCACCTCCACCTTCACTTGTGTGGAACATGTGAACACAGTTCTGCTCCGTGACACACTAAGATTTTACACTGGGCATATTGTGACTCCACTGAAACTTGCTCACCAGAATAAAAAATAAAAGAAAACATAACGAAAAACACACTTGTTACAGCTCTCACAGTTTCAGAAATGGCATTTTTTATCACCCAAGAATGTAAGAATTAGGATGCAAGTTTTGATGGTTTAAAACATCGTGGTTTGCTCATAATCCCATGTTTCCAAAAACTGTAAACCTGGTAAGAATTGTTTTCAGCTTCTAAAAATTATGATTTCCGGGCTGGAGAGATGGCTCAGAGGTTAAGAGCATTGCCTGCTCTTCCAAAGGTCCTGAGTGGCCGGGTGGTGGTGGCGCATGCCTTTAATCCCAGCACTCGGGAGGCAGAGGCAGGCGGATCTTTGTGAGTTCGAGACCAGCCTGGTCTACAGAGCTAGTTCCAGGACAGGCTCCAAAGCTACAGAGAAACCCTGTCTTGAAAAAACCAACCAACCAACCAAACAAACAAAAAAAAAACAAAAAAAACAAAGGTCCTGAGTTCAATCCCCAGCAACCACATGGTGGCTCACAACCATCTGTAATGGGGTCTGGTGCCCTCTTCTGGCATGCAGGCACACACACAGACAGAATATTGTATACATAATAAATAAATATTTTTTTAAAAAATTATGATTTCCTAGGAGGCAGCCCAGGGACCCTCCCATTTGATTACACTACTTTTGAAAAAAGTCACACCTTCTGCTAGAAACCTATATAAGGACAATGGAAGAAGGAATGGGGGTGTTCGTTCTTCCCCTGCCTACCCCTGCCTTGTCAGCACATCCACTCCTTCACTGGTATTGGAGCCTACTTCTGTGGGATCCCAGCATAGACAAGACAGAAGACCAGCATAGACACCCAGCCTCTTGGAACTGAGCAACTAATAGAGTCTTGGAGTCCCCATTCACAATTATCTAACATTGGATTAGTTGTACTGTAGCCTGGAAGTCAGTCAATCCAATAAATTCTCTCTCTCTCTCTCTCTCTCTCTGTGTATATATATATTCATATTTATATAATATGAATATTAATATATATATAATATATATATTCATATTTATTCCATACCTTCTGTTACTTTAGAGAACACTGATTAATACACACTCCCCAGCCGCAGCCCCATCTTTAGAGCCTTGAGGTGATTATAATTTTGTATAGTTTTATCAATATGTTTTATAATACTTGATTGTCCTATGTAGTAGTTTGACCCCCATGAACTCATAGAGGGTGGCACTGTTAGAGGTGTGCCTTTGCTGAAGTAGGTGTGGCCTTGTTGGAGGAAATGCGCCACTGTGGGGTGGGCTTTGAGGTCTCCTATATTCTCAAGACACACCCAGTGTGTCAGTTCACTTCCCGCTGCCTGCTGCAGTATGTAGGACTCTCAACTCCTTCTCCAGCACCACGTCTGCCTGCATGCCACAGTGTCCCACCATGATGATAATGGACTAAACCTCTGAGGTAAAATGTTTTCCTTTATAAGAATTGCCGTGGTCATGGGGTCTTTTTCACGGCAATAGAAGCCCTAAGTCACCCTAATTTAGAATAATTTAATTTTTACTGTTTTAAAACCTTTTATTTATTTATTTATTATGTACAATATTCTGTCTGTCTGTCTGTCTGTCTGTCTGTCTCTCTCTCTCTCTCTCTCTGTGGTGTGTGTGTGTGTGTGTGTGTGTGTGTATGCCTGCAGGCCAGAAGAGGGCACCAGATCTCATTACAGATGGTTGTGAGCCACCATGCGGTTGCTGGGAATTGAACTCAGGACCTTTGGAAGAGCAGGCAATGCTCTTAACCACTGAGCCATCTCTCCAGCCCCTGTTTTAAAACCTTTTAAGACTATAAGTAGAATACAAACTTACATGCTTCAAGATGACGTTTTAAGATCACGCCCTTGGATGTGGCCGTAGTAGTTTCTTGCATTGCGCCATGCTTCAAAATTCCATTCTAAGAATATACCTCACTTTCTTTAATACTTCTAATGCTGGTGTCAATTATCATCATATTTTAGCTATTTCAAAAAGCAACTGGTGTTATAGAAAGGCTTGCACGTGTATCTCAGTAAGCAGCAGGACAATTCCAAGGTAATAGGACTTAGTTATCTCTCTGCAGCACAGCTTTCAATTGTTCCAGATGGTTCTACCGTCTACCTTTCCCCCAGACACAGAACTGCTGTTATCTTGTGTCTTTACTAATGCTTTGAAATGCAACTTCAAAGCCATTGTAATTTTAGCTAGTAATTTTATGCAATAGTAGTATGTTATTATAGTTTTAATACAATTTTAATTCTTACTACGAGGAATCTTTTCATGTTCTTAATCCATTTAGATTCCCCAATACAACATGGTTATTAAGTTATCTTGTCCATTATTTCCCTGAATTGTTTGTCTTTTCCTTATTCATGGGAGGCAATATATAATATGAAATTTTGCCAGCTGTGTAAATACTCCCATTGTTTAATGTAGAAAAATCAATTCAAAATTTCATGCTAGTTTCCATTAAATTTGCCTACTGATTTAATCCCTTATTTATTTATTTATTTTTCTTGCACCTTTGATCGTTCTTCCCAATGAGTACAATAAAAGGTAAAACCTTTTCTTTAGATGCAGATCTGCCAATAAGCAAACTGTTAATTGTAATTTAATGTGGTTTTTACATTCTCTTAATTCTTGAAGAAGAATTTCATGGGTATAGCATTATAGGCTAATGGTAGTATCTAAGAACCAGGAAGGTATTAATTAATCCATTCCTTTCTGACTTTGTTTTTGTTATTAAGAAGAATACAGCAGCATTATTTTCTTAAAGAGTTGTCTTAAAGAGAATTCAAAAACAAGCCAACCATGAAAATTCTCTCCTGATGGCTAGTTTTCATAGGAAGTGCTATGCAGGCTCCTGAGGGAGAACAGACATCAACGCTCTTACCCAGTGCTGAACCTTGTATGTTACAATACCGGCTTGCTAGGTAAAAGTTTTATATATGTGTTTAAATTCCATTAATTAATTATATTTAGGATTTAGGAACCTTCCTTAATGTCTCGATCTTGATGTCTTTTACCCTTCCTGGAAGATTCTGTTATTTTTTCCAAATATTGGCAATGTCACAGACTTGATCTATGCGTATGATAGTTTCTTGTATTTTACTGTTCCAACAATAGTTCTTATTTTCCCCTTTAGAATGACTTCTTTTATTTATTTGCTTTTAATCTCTGTATGTCATTCAGGATAATTAGTTTTGGCCTATGTCCTAGATTCCAAATTCCTATTTTAATCCTGTATTTAACCAACATTCCAAGACCATCAGTTGAGTTTTTAACTTCAGTTATTACATAATTCTAGAATATATTTTTGTTCTTTGTCACATCCTGTGGGTTTTTGCATTTTTAGAGACAGGGTTTCTCTGTAGCTTTGGAGCCTGTCCTGGAACTCGCTCTGTAGACCAGGCTGGCCTCGAACTCACAGAGATCCGCCTGCCACTGCCTCCTGAGTGCTGGGATTAAAGGTGTGTGCCACCACCACCCAGCACATCTTGTGTTTTTATAATTCCTTGCCCCTCACATTGCCGGTTTTCTTTATACGTTCCTCCTCCTGGATATGACATCTTATTTTCCTTTCTAGACTTGTCTTAGATTTTGTTTTGATTCTTGTATTGTAAAACTGATTAGTAACACAGAAAGATGTTACCTCCATCCATAGTCTCACCTTGTATGTTTCCATGTATCTGTGAAGTATTTACTAATACAACATGGCGTTCTAATTCAGTTCGAGACTTGCAGTTCTCTGCACTACCAGATGACAACTCTGGGTGATAGATGAAAGTCAATCTGATTTCGTTCTTCTTTGGCGCTTGTAAAGCTTTGTTATACTCGCTCTTAGTTTGCAGCGGTTATCCACCCCTTCCTCGTGGGCTTCACAGAGAACTGCATAAGACCCCCTTGCCATGTGGGATCTTCACATTTTAGCTCTGTGTAAGAGATTTTTTTTTCTTTTTGAGTTACTAAATGACTTCAGGGAAAAAAGTTGACTCGACTCTTGAGATATTGATTTCTACTAGATTTTGACCTGACAATTCTTCATTGGTCATACCCCTGATGATTTATTAGGAGACTTTAAAATGTCAGCCAGCTCCCCTGTACATACTCAGGAAAAAAAGGCTGAAGTTACTTAGTTATTATCCCCTCAAGTCAAAGCCTTCAGCACTACACATGCTTCGTGTATGCAATTACATGCAAAGTTCCCACTTGCCCACGTGTGCAGGTGATCATGTACCATAATGAAAGGGAGCTATGAGGGAAGGTTTCACTTAAGAGGACTGATGGTTTCTAAGTAATTCAAAATGTTGCAATTGTTTATTTTTTTAAAGAGAGAAAGAAAGGGCATGGACCTGGGTGGGTAGGACCTGGGAGGATTTGGAGGGCGAAAATGTAGGAACAGACAATTTCGGCTTCTGGCGAGGGCCTCGTGGCAGGTGGCATCTCAATGATACAGGTACAAGAGAGCTCACATGCTAAGACAGGGATCCAGGATCAGAGCCAGTTCTTAATTTTTACTTTCCTGGTACTGAGGTAGGCCCACGGTTTGGGAGAACTCATGGTCATAGGAACTGACTAGAGTTCCATGAGAGCTGTAGTTATCTCTTCCAAGGGTGATGCCATCAGTGACTTATCTGTATCCTTCCAGGCCCCACCTTGGAAGGTCGTTTGGGGCAGCATGCTGCTCCATATTATAATCCAGTTAAATCCAGTGTTTCTTGTAGTAGTTTCTGAGATCAGCTGACTGTGAGTTTTCTCATATGGCTACAAGAAGAACCAAGATTTCAGGTCACAAATATTTGGGGTATAGATTTTAACAATATTCAAAATTCTCTGCTTATTTTCATTTTCTCTGAATTTTTCAACTTTCTCTGAAAGTCTAAGAAAATTTCAGGCATAGAAAGAATCTACTCCCATGTAATTTCCTGAAATCATTACTACCTGCAGGATTTTTCAACTGTGTTTGAGTCTAAAATGTATTGTTGCTAACGTGGTTTCAAGCCCTTATTTAGGAATTCAAACCATTTTTACATCCTATAAAAATATGAGTTTCTCTGGAAGCCTACAGAATGGAAAAATATCTTCACCAATCCAGCATCGGAGAGAGGTCTGATCTCCAAAATATACAAAGAACTCAAGAAATTGGTCATCAAAAGAACAAATAATCCATAAAAAAAATGTGGTACAGATCTAAACAGAGAACTCTCAACAGAGGAATCTGAAATGGGTGAAAAACACTTAAGGAAAT
>JAQHUG010000382.1:1125858-1146834 GCA_028555095.1 Dicrostonyx torquatus | reverse complement strand
CTCTGAAACTGTAAGCGAAATTAAGCACTTTCTCTTATACGTCACCTTGGCCATTGTGTTTTGTCACAGCAGTAGAAAAATAAAACACTGGCCTTCAAATTTTGATCCTTCTGCTCCAGCTTCCCAAATACCTGGAATTATGGGACTGTATGACCAGGCTTGAGGCAATAATCAAATTTGATGCACAGGGAAAGTGTATGAAATTACAGGATAGATCCATGATAAATGTACAGTCTTCCAAAGATATTGAGATAAAGCTTTTACTTCATCCTAGTTCTGGTATGATTTCTCTATTTCTTTTACTACCTGAAGGAACATACAGTTTAACTGAAGATCTTGGATTTATGGGACTTACTAATGGAGGTGTCACTCTCCCTTTTTCCTTAGTGGGGCCAGCATCACGTGTTACAGGCACCAAAGTACTGCCTGCTAAGAAGAAAGTAAAATCCTGCCCTTCCTCAGCTTCCACGGCGGAACTTCTGAGAAGGTGGGAGAGAGCAGAAACCTCAAGTCTTGCCAACAGTGTGCAAACTGTGTTGTGCTGAGTCTCGTGTTCACACACCCAAAGCAATCATGATTTTTTTTTTTTTATGTGTAGTTTTTGCTGACAGTGATCTCAGCACACTAAAGATCTTCAGGCAGCCAGTGGATTTCCAGTAAGCTCAGAAACTACCTTCTACTATTCTTAGCGCTTGCTGCTCTGCAGACAGCCCTGGCTTACACACATTGGAGTTCAGCGCTTCATTGTGTCCTGGTGTCTTTCTTTTCTCATCGCATAAGCAACATTATAAATAGCAGTTAGCTCTCAGCTGCGCAGACTTGATAGACGCTAGTCGAATATATATTTGTTTATAAATGAGTAAACAAACACAAGCTCTATTCAACTGAGGTTGATGTCCTTAGATCAAGGGATCATAATGTAGGAGAGAGAAGGTAAGCATATTCTCTTTTTGGGAGATAGAGTTAGTCTTATGCCAAAAGAAAGATGCATCTCCTGTGTTTCTGACTCTACTCCTTACTTCAGCTTCTTTATTGTGGTCTTCTTAAATGAGCTTGGGGGAATTCTATTTTTTTTAAGATCTGTTTGTGAATCCTTTGTTGTTCTCTACCTCTTTGCTATCCAACTTCACTTTTTTAGTACAAGATGATTTTATTAGACAATGTAAAGAAAATGTTTAGAGGCAACTAGTTAATACTATATTGGGACTGGTCAGGGGCATCATAGCCACACTAAACCATCCAGCTTTTTTATTTTTAAAGTAGGTGTTTGTAAACTGAAAGCTGTCTAGTTAGTGAAATAAGGAGTGATGGAAATTTAAACAACAACATCTTTAAATACCTGGGCTTGGAGACGAAGCCATTGTATGTGTGTGTAGTTAAAACAGGATCTTGCTACATATTTTTGGCTGATTTCAAAAACTCACGTTCCTCCTGCCTCAGTCTCCAAGGGCTGCAGTTACAGATGTGTGCCACCTACGGCCATCAAGTTTTAAAAACAGGAATCTGTGCCTTCTTTGGGCATCACCAGTCTTTCCCAGAAAATATTCTTATGTTCCTGCATAAGTTGCTTTTGTAGGCCATGTTGAATCACACAGCTTCTCTTCCCAGCATGTCTTACTATTGCCAGTGGATGAGATTACATGTTTAATACTGACTTCATTTTCATACTCTCTGCGTGTATTTAGAGTCTACAGACCACACATGCCTCTCCCTCTCCACCACTCCCTTTTCACACAGTCCCTCAAAGGCCCTGTGGCCCATGAGGTGCAAACCACAGGTCCTGAAGGGGTAACGAGCCCCAAAGCCCTGGGCTCTTTAACCTTTAACCTTTAGTTTCCTCAACTGTGAAATGGAGATAATATCAGAACCCGGATAATTGAAACGTGAGAATTGCAAGAGCCAAGAAAGCCCAGGTCTTAGGTAGGAACTATTACTTAAGAGGGCAGCAAGAAACCAGCCCATGCAGCCCTGAGGCTGCAGAGCCGCAGTGCCCCCTGTCTGTTTCTCTGCTGTTGCAGTCAGTTCTTTTCATGTCTGTGGTGACCCCCCCCAAGATTTAATTTTCTTACCACCATGCACAGGTCCTGTGGGAGCACATGGATGAAGCATTTGGTGACAGTTTAGGATGGAGGAACCCCCATTGTGTAATCACTTTGGCACATCTAGGTCTGCCCACAGCTTCCCGGGAATGAACCCTGCTCCTTCTTCCTTTTTTGTTCCTGTCCCTTTCAGCAACACTGAAATTGGTCTTTAGTTCCTAAGCAAGTTGTAGCCTATAGTGAAGGCCTGCCAGGAGAGCCTCTGCTACAGCAGGAGATTGTTAGCAGGTACTGCTCTAGCTGCAGGGACATAGGCAGGTCCCCACTTCTCCCAGCTAGCAGAAACTGTTACTGCTATTTCATGCGCATGTATGAGTCAACATAATTTACACACAGGTATAACTCTTAAGGCATCTATGTTTGTGAGCCCTCTCTACCACACTCAGTACGAGGAAAGGGAACTGGGCTTTTCCTCCTATCTTACGACTAGTTTTGCATGCTATTTAGCTCTCCCCAAGATGATCCAGGCAACTAATTCGTGCTCCTAAGTTTAGTAATTCCGAAGCTTTCAGAGTTCATCCATGAGCAGCTGGTTAGATACACACGATCACAGCTGGCCCATGTACCTAGCTCCATTGTTGTATGTGAGTTTTCTAGAGAAACAAGATGGAGGAGTTTGGTTTTCTGAGACAGGGTTTTTGAGACTGTGTAGTTCTGGCTGTCTTGGAACTCGCTTTGTAGAACAGGCTGACCTTAAACTCATAGAATTGCCTGCCTTTGCCTCCCAAGCGCTGGGATTAAAGACATATGCCACCACACCTGGCAACTACTTAACTGACCCATTTTCACATGCAACTTTGAAGAGACCTCTGTCCCTGTAGAGAACCACAAGACCTTTTTGTCTGAGTGTCATTTAGCTAAATCAAGAGCATTCTTGGATTTTGTCATTCTTTTTTTTTTTTTTTGTTTTTTTTTGTTTTTTTTTGTTTTTCGAGACAGGGTTTTTCTGTGGCTTTGGAGCCTGTCCTGGAACTAGCTCTTGTAGACCAGGCTGGCCTCGAACTCACAGAGATCCTCCTGCCTCTGCCTCCCAAGTGCTGGGATTAAAGGCGTGCGCCACCACTGCCGAGTGGATTTTGTCATTCTTGTCTGCCTGCTGAGAATGCCTTCTTGTTCTAGAACTCTACACTGCACTCATCTAACTATTGCATATCTAAATATTTTATCATTACTGAATCTAAGATATCTAGCATTTCATATTCCAAAGACATTTCCAAGAGTTAAAATAGCAAATCTACTCTGGTCCTCAATTTCTACCTGATGTTTCAAAGGACCCAATGATGATGTCTTCCTCATTTGAATTAATGTTGTTAGAGGAGTCCACTAGAACCACTCTGAGGGGTGGGCATCTTCTATGACATTTAACAAGTGTCTTCATCAAATTCAAGACCAAGTCCAACTTAGGTAGGTCATTTTAAGAATAGGATATATATGGGTATATATACAAATGGGTGAAAATAGCCATATGCATATATAGTAATAGTTCAACGACAGCAAGCCTGAGTTCCAAACACAGATGTGATAGAGTGCCAGGGAGCATCTAATGAGGACATTTTGTTTTAGATCCTCAAAATACCTCTATATCCTTTAGATCCTCTAAATACCTTGTATCTCTAGACAGAAATCAGATTTCTAAGAAGTGAAGTGCAAACATAGCTAAACATACCAAACTCACAATAATAATTCACTAAATATGTAGAAGATAGGATAATTTTTCAGGCTAACAATACTATCTTAGATTCAGTAATAATATAATTATAATATATAATATATACAATAATTTATAATATAATTAATTATATCTTAGATTCAGTAAAAGTGTTGAACTGTGTGGAGAATACTCAACATATGTTATCCCTTTTCTTATCACCCATCCAACTTAGCAGGCTGGGATAAGGAAGAGATGAAGGAACATTTTAAACCACTATCTAAAATAAGCCCTTAGAGTCAATTGTGCACCATTGTAGCTTAGTTCTCAGGTTGGACAATGTAAAAGGATGAACCAACCAAGTCCTATGGCTTTGCTGGGGTTCTAAAAGTGGGCTATCCAGATGGGGTTTATGTGTGATTTCTATGTTGTGTGGACATTAGACAGTGTCTTCCTGTCCTGTGAGTCAGATCCCTCACCTGTGACATAAACAGTACTAACCTCAGGGATGTTGCTGAGCAGGAGGACTATAAGGCTTCTAGGAGATTTTCCAGTGGACAGTGAGCACACAATGGTTTCAGTGATGGCTATCCAGAAGACAGGGTTGTCCCACAAAATAAACTGATGAGTTTGGGTGTTGGCACTCATTCATTTCCTGGCTGCGTAGACCTGAAATAATCACACAGAAACTATTAATTAAAACACTGCATGGCCTATTAGCTCAGGATTCTTATTAACTAATTCTTACATCTTAAATTAACCCATTCCTATTATTTTGTATTTTACCACAAGTCTCTGATATGGTTTCGAGGTGTCTGTCTCCTTCAACAGCTACATGGCATCACTCCAGCTCTGCTTTCTTTTCTTCCTCTATCTGCTTGGAACTCCCGCCCTATTCTATTCTGCCCTGCTGTAGGATAAAATAGCTTTATTCATTAACCAATAAAAGCAACACATATACAAAAGGACTTCCCACACCATTTCCCTTTTCTGTCCAAATAAAATTAACATAGTAAATTAACATAGTAAAATTACATAGAATAAAACAAGTATTAAGCAAGAATTACAGTTATAATATTTATATCTATTTTATCTTTTATCATAACTAAGAAAAACTGTATTCTTCAACTCCATCAAAGACTCCAGAAGGATATAATTTTAAATGCCATATTCCATAGATCTTTGAAAGATTTGAAGAATACCAAGACATCTGAAATATATCTCTGTACATCTAGAAAACCAAAGTAACTAACCTAAATAACATGATTACAGTTTGACTATTATAGATGACTATCTATTAGCCTGTATTTCTTAATTATAAATTGTAATATTAAGTTGGGGGCATCACTCCAGCCCCTGGCATTCATACTTGAGGCACCAATGGAGCAGAAAGCTCCATCTCAGGCCCCCTACCCCTGGGAGTTGCCTTGGACCAGACTCTACCTCTGGGAAAGCCTGCCAAATGCTGACCCTCCGCAGGGATGGTCAGAATATTTAGGCTTGTACTGGAAAAAGGAATACGTGGTTTCATGTTTTGCATGTGTTCTCCCTTTCTATCTTTTTCCTACCATGCTCCTGGCCACCCAAGAGCGCTGCATTCATTAAACATGGCCATCTTTAATTTGGCCTAATCTGGTCTGATTGGAGTTTTTTTTTTTTTTTTGCATTGATAGAGAGGCTCTTCTTAAGATTTTTTCCTAAAAAAAATTTACATTACATTTTTAAATGAACTGCTCAAAACACAATACCTTAATAAAGAGAAGAGATATAATATAACAAAATTGACCTTAAATTTCTATCAATAGACCAAGATTCACACCAATGTAAAGTATTCATCTCTATATCACATCCCCCTTTAAGTGAAAACAAACATTTATAAACAATCATTTTGAGAATTTGGGTGTAGTTTTCTCCAAACTGCTTCCTGCTTTTGTTGGGTGAAATATTTGTTTACGGATACCTTTTGGGGATCTTGTTCCATCAAACCACATCAGCCTGGAAGGAATCCACAGGTCCTCATCTTCTGTGGAAACAAACACAGAATCTCTTTCCAAAGCAACATATCCTTAGACCCAAAGTTTGAAGTCAAGATATCTTTATATATATATAAATATATATATAAATATTATATATTTATATATATATATGTTGGTTTAGCTAGCAGCCCCCAGAATCAAATATCTCTCTGTAGTCAAAAAATTCAAAGGAAACACAATAATATACATAATCCAGACTCTGTGTATTTTCCATCTTTATGTGGCTTATTTTTCTTTACTCCTTTAATCTTTGACTGTCTGTACTGTCTCTTTAAAACCTTTGTTTTTATTTTTCCATATTCTTTTATTTTTCCATATTCCAATGTACATAACAATGTACATAACAAGCCTATGTACATTGTTAAAACACACTGTGACCCATTCAGAGGTTTATTTCTGTCTAAAACTGTCTTTATTGCACATCTATAATTATTTTCTGACGAGGAGTGCTTTAAAATGGTAAGCAGTATGCTTGCAACAGCCCTACATGCTGGCTGCCTCTCTCAGACTCAAAATATGGTGGAGGCACCTTACTGCCAGCTCTGGGACTGCTGGGTGGGAACCTCGCTCACTACCTCAACTCTGGTAAGCAGTTGGCTCATGCTGCCACCAAGTAACTTGCAACACATTGCCCACAAACCCAATTCAAATGCTTGGCCTCCTGAAAGAGCCAGAGCTGTTCACACAACTTTCATGAACCAGGAAGCCTTCTTAAAGGAGCCACACAGTTTTGCCACTACTGCTGAGTCAGGAAGTCTTCTCTTAAAAGATTCACACCTCTGCGTGCTTCTAGCAAACAGAGCCCACCTGAGAAGATGCTGCAACCTAAAAGCTGTGGTTAACTCTGTTCTTTTGTGTCAAGAATTCCTTTCCAAGTTCTCTGAGGTGTTATGTGGATGTAGCTGCTGCAAGCTGGCACGCCACTTGGGGAATCAGTTCTCTGCTGAAATTGCAAATTACGTTCTGCACTTCTGTAGACAACAACAGCATGACTGGGGAAGGTGACTTAGAGTTAGCTGTCACTGCATTTTACATGGTGTGGTTGTGTGTGTGTGTGTGTGTGTGTGTGTGTGTGTGTGTGTAAGCTACAGAACAACTTTCCAAGCAGTAACGGGAGAGGTAAGATCCAGTCCTGACCCAGGAATCAATGTCTTTGCCTGTTCTAAGTAGTCATGAGAATGTAAAAATTTCCATTCTATATTCAACTGAATATACTTCGTGCCTGAAAACCACTGTGCTTTTGACAGTTGAGGCTGAGATCAGAGCCATAACCTTTTTTGCCTGAGCATCAAGTACAAAAGATGTCTATCCAATATATTATTAACTTCTATGAAATTTTTTATATTTCATAAATTTAATGAGAACAAATGAGTTTTGAGTCTATAATCATGCCCACATAATCATGAAAATATGTCTTGATAGGTGTCTTAGTTAGAATTACTATTGCTATGACAAAAATACCATGGTCGAGAAGCAAGTTGGAGAAGAGAGGGCTTATTTGGCTCACACGTCCACACTGTAGTCCATCATTGAAGGAAGTCAGGACAGGAGCTGAAATAGGACACTCATCTGGAGGCAGGAGCTGATGCAGAGGCCATGGAGGGGTATGGCTTACTGGTTTGCTCCTCCTGGCTTACTCAACCTGCTTTCTTATAGAACTCAGGAGCGCTAGTCCAGGCATGACACCGTCCACAATGGTCTGATCCCTATCCCATCAATTACTAATTAAAAAAAAAAATTGCTCTACAGGCTTCTCTACAAGCAGATCTTATGGAGTCATTTTCTTAATTGAGGTTCCTTCCTCTCATATGACTTTAGTTTCTGCCAAATAGATATAAAAGTTTCCAGCACAACAGGCTAGGGGCTAGGAAAAGAACCCTTAACAACCATTTCCCATTCTTCTTCCCTCCCTGGGCCTCCAGCCTGTTGCAGAACTGGCTGATGGGCAAGAATGCAGCAGGGGACGCTTCAGGTTGCTGGGCAGCCCCGCAGCCTAGCAGCTGTCTCCAGCACACACACAGAGTTATCGGGACAATAAAATATTATCCCATGCTTCTACCCCACAGCCAATTAGGTCAGCTGTAAATATTGGAATTGCTTGGTAAACGTGTTGGAAGATTGTGCTGACTTGTTATTATAAGTGAGAATGTAATTAGATTTATAACACTTTCTTTTTAAGCCATAATTTACAACAACAACAGAGAAGCGAAGCGTCTCTCGCAACCTGCTGAAAAACCATTATTAAAATGCACATGAAAAGTCAATTAGGCCAGAGGGAGGTATTTAAGAGAGGGAGATTTCATGCCCTATGCACTATGGGGATTGCACTATGGGGATTACATATTTCTTATTTATTTTTTTCTTTCAGATCTTTGCCACTGCCAATGAAAAAGAACAATTTTTTAAAACTTATTTTACTATGAAATACTGCTTCAGATAGTCATAAGAAGTAAACTAAAATCCTGGCTCCCTGGCAACCTGCTTTGTTCTCCTCCAAGCCCCAGATAAAAGCAAATCTTTTCATATTTACAACTCGTTTCTTTTAAAGCAACAGTCAATAATCCTTCAGACACGAGGAGCAAGTTTTAAAAAGTAAACACTGTCTAGGTCTTTGGCTTTGAGGGAGTGGATTTGTGTGAGAGATCCCCCAGGGATGCTCCTTCCCAACAGTGAGCGGTAACCCCTCATTTTTATCTTAAAACCTGGAGCTTTTTCTACTTAGGCCCTTAGGTGGGACAGAGCTCTACTTTCAGATAGGGTATCAGGTGACAAGACCTCCGTCTTCCCTCCTTGGGTCTTGGTGGTTTCCCTTCCTAAGTGCCGCGGAGCCTTGATGTTTGGTGAGGCGCTGCCCTCTGCTGGAGAGGGACTCTAATCCTACTTCTTCCCTTACAGCAGCCAACCCATGCCTCTGTTTCAGCCTCCCTCTTAAAGAATACAGTGAAAGTGGGTGACGGTTATGTGGCTTGATCTGCTGGGGAGGGACCTAGCAGTGGGACCAGGACTTATCCTGACTTTTTGGAGCCCATTCCCTATGTGTGTGGGGGTACCTTGCTCAGCTGTGATGGAGGGGGAGGGGCTTGGTCCTGTCTCAACTTGATATGCCTTTGTTTACTCCCCAAGAGAGGCCTTGCCTCCTCTGATGAGTGAATGGGGGTGTGTGTGAAATGAGGAGGGGTGGAGGGGCAAGAGAAGGGAGGAGAGGGAGAACTGGGCCTAGTATGTAAAATTAAAAAGAATTTAAATTAAAAAACAGAATACATGTACGACTGTTATGCCTGATTTGTGTTTAAGGTGCCAGCAAGTGGGGGAAGGCAAGGGAAAAATAAATCATGAAGTTACACTTAAGTATGATAAAAGCTGTCATTTTCCGTCCCAAACTTCTCTTAGAATATTCAGTTAAGATAAAGAGAATTTTTAACGTATTTTTTTTTGTTTTTAAAGGAGCACTAGTGCATAAACTACAGATGCCTGTATCTGGAGGAAGATTGTGGGATTTCCATAGAAGACGCAATGAGAAAGGTAAATTAGATACTTATATATATGTGTGTGTGAGTTGCTTTATAGATTTATACTTCACACATTCTAGTATAAAATATATTACATATAATAGCTACATACAGAAATTCTAGAAGAACCAAAAGTGGGGAAAGACAAATCTTACAGATATGGATTCCAGGAATCGTCTTAGCTCAGAGGACTGCCTTTTATTTCTTTCTTTTTTTTTTTTTTTGGTTTTTTTCGAGACAGGGTTTCTCTGGAACTAGCTCTTGTAGACCAGGCTGGCCTCAAACTCAGAGAGATCTGCCTGCCTCTGCCTCCCGAGTGCTGAGATTAAAGGCATGCGCCACCACTGCCCGGCGTTTGTAATCGAAAGCAATTTCAAGTCTTTTTTTGGAAGAGGAGAAATTCCAGTGCCTCAGTGAGGAGTGTGGCTCAACGGCCTCACTTGCCTAGAAGGTAGGAGGCCCTCAGTCCCAACCCCAGTGTGGCAGAAATTGCAGAAAGAAAGTAACATCCCACTGTGTAAGAAAGGGTTTCATGAAGCACGTTTTCATACACATTAGCTAGCTTTGCTTCGGTGGAAACATTCTGTTTAATTTTACAGCCAGGCGAGTCTGTTGCTGGGTTTTCACACTGTTTGGGTATAAATCTGAATTCTCTGTGACAATCCTAAATACCCACAGTTTCAGTTCCCCTCACTCCCACTCCCCCCACAGCCTAGCTTGTAGCTGCCAAGGCCACGGGTAAATTCTTCTAATTTTTTTTTCTCACTTGACTTCTATTTTATTCTGCTAACAAATGCTTTTATGGACCACCACTTAAACCGACTCTTTAGAGATTTAGAGAGAGTGTGTTTGAAGGCAAAAAACACGTGGGAGGTCTTCGCAGGTCCAGGTCAGATGCTTTCTGCTGGGCCTGGGAACATAGTCTTCCTAGAAGTAGTCTTCACCTCACCTTACCTGCGTTGAGATGTTTGGTAGCTCCTAGGGCTAGAATATCTAGCGTGCTGGCTCAAGAACCCAAGGGAGGGAGCCTATTTTAGCTTCTTCTGAAGCTATGTTCCACGGTCCTTGGTTCTACGAATTCTAGGTTCACTGAGAGGCAGGACCACAGTAGTAGAAGCCTACAGCGAGTTACTCAGCTCATGGTTGATAGGAAACAGAGGCAGAAAGATAAAGAGAGTTTTGGGTTAAGAAATGCAGCCTCCAAGGACATGCTTCCCATGACTTATTTCCTTCAGTTCAAGTTTCCAGAATCTCCAGAAAGGGTGTTAGGAGCTGGGCACCAAGCCTTCAATACATGAGCTGTTAAATTCAATCCATAACATTGCCTATCTCTAATTTACCAGGACAAAATCTGAGAAAGGTCAAAGCAAATATACCTACATAATACATATATACATGTATACATACATACATGCATACATACATACATACGAGGATGGGGGTATAGAAGAGAGGGATGGCTAGTGACAGAGTTAAACTAAGGATATGGAAAAGCCTTATGGAACCTTACAAGTTAGTAAGCTAATTTCAAAGTTCAACTTTAAAGAATTAAAATTAGGGTTTGAATTGAAATACTCTGCATGAGTTAAAAATGTTGCTCCCGGGAGACAGGCATTATTAAATGAAAATTCTAGTGTAAGGCATGAAGCACCTTCCTATAAGTTCTTGTTCAGAGACATCCCAGAAGGTTCTGGAACAATGGTTCTCGGCCTTTCTAACGCTGAGAGCCTTTAATACAGTGGCTCATGTTATGGTGACCTCTCCCAGCCATAAAATTGTTGTCATGGCTACTTCATAACTATAATTTTACTACCATTGGAATCATAATTTAAATATTTTTGGAGACAAAGGTTTGCCAAAGGGGCCGGGACCCACAGCTTGAGAACAACACAAGCTGTTGGCATTTCCCTTGGTGACCCTCCATAACTACATGGTAAGACCTTATTAAAGTGTGAGGATAACACATGCTTTGGCTTCAGGACAGAGAGATATCAGTCTCAAGATGATAGGGAAATTCTCTCCCTATGGGCTAGTTAGTGTTCACAGTGCCGGAAGATGTCGGGGAATGTTTGTTTACACTGTAAAGATGTGTCTTGGCCAAGATACTTTCTGATTGGTTTAATAAAGTTCTGAATGGCCAATAGCTAGGCAGAAAGACATTAGGTGGGACTTCCAGGGACAGAGAGAACACTGGGAAGAAGAAAGGCAGAGTAACCAGCCAGACACGGAAAGAATCAGAGGTACAGAATAAAGGAAAGGTAAAAAGCCATATGGTAGAACATAGATTAAAAGATATGGGTTGATTTAAGTTCTAAGAGCTAGTTAGGGACAAGGTCTAAGCTGAGGTCAAGCTGTCATAACTAATAAGAAGACTCCATGTCATTATTTGGGAGTAGGCTGGTGGCCCAAAGAAAACTCTGACTACAAGAAGGTTACAGGAATAGAAAAGACATTAGTGGTCTTACCGAAGGCTGGGACCCCAGATGCTTCAATATGAATCTTCTAGGCAAGACATACCCACTGGTGCAACAGTGGCTTGACTGTTTGGGGTTGGGGGTAACTAACCACTTTCTGAATGAATTTTAAGCCTGTTCCATGGGAGGGACTTTCATGTCTTGTACTGTAATCTTGATCAAAATCACATGGCTGGGGAGGTCAGAGGCCCTAGGGTAGAGCCTGCTACTGTTATTTTACTAAATGGCCATGCTGTCAAACTGACTTCTGAATATTTATTTTGATAGCCATAGATCAGGCTGCTGTCAACCTTGGTTTCTTTTGCAGTGGGTAGCAGTCAGCAGAGAGACGTTTAATAGGTCAAAGCGCCAAGATTAACGCTGAGTGCTCAGTCCCACGGGCATCACCTTTGTCAACGCCCTACTCCCCTCCACGGCTCAGGAAACAGTGTGGAAGAGGAAACGGGAAGAACGTAAGAGCTGGAGGAGGGGAAGGAGCGCTGTGAAATGCTAGCTTTGGATGTGGCAAGGCTTTTGTACTCAAGAACTCATAACAACTGTGGTTCCCTGCACACGACTGTCATGGGATCAAGCCCGTCAATATTCCAGCATAGATGAGGTAGACCGTCTCCAGACCCATCCTACATTGAGCAGCTATTAGCAGTAAATAGTTGCTAGGGGAGGGAGGGCCAATCATTCTTTATTGAGGATATGACAATTGGTAGGCTTCTCGTGTTCCAGTGAATGATCTCAGACCCAGTCACCTATGGGCATCACTAACTGGACTTGGTGGGTTATATAAACCAAGAAAATAACCATGAAGTTGGAAGAGAGTGTGACGGAGGGATATGTGGGGTATATTAGATCATATTTCATTGTATACTTGTATGAGTCTCAAAATTCATGGGACAGAGGGTGGTCTTCAAATTGTATTGTAACTCCCAATCTAACAAACCTCTTGGCTGTCTTGCTTTCACCCTGAGAGTCACAGCACCAAGACTAGATGTGGATGACGGGGGCAGTGAGGTGGGAAGAAGTGAGGAGAGGAAGAAATGGAGAAGTAGGAACATTATGTAAGGACTTCCTGTACCCCAAAGGGGGTACAATAATGAAATACTTTTCTATTCACCTATAATGGTTGGTATTTCAATGTCAACTTGCCAGCTTAGATTCAACCTGGAGCTTATGTCAGGTTGGTATCTGGACCCATCTGTGACCCATCTGTGGGGAAATGTCTTGATTCCCTTAGCTGATGTGGTAAGACCCAAATGTGGGTGGTGTCTTCCAGTAATAGCGTAGATGCTGAAGGATATGGAAAAAGGGAGATTGCTCACCCTCAGCTTTCCTCTTACTGCTGTGTGTAATGACCTTGTTGCTGCTGCCTTTTATCCCACCTCTCAGGAGGCAGAGGCAGGTGGGTCTCTGTGAGTTTGAGGCCAGCTTGGTCTACGGAGTGAGTGCCAGGACAGCCAGGACTACACAGAAAATCCAGGTCCTGAAAAACAAAAACAGGGCTGGAGAGATGGCTCAGTGGTTAAGAGCATTGCCTGTTCTTCCAAAGGTCCTGAGTTCAATTCCCGGCAACCACATGGTGGCTCATAACCATCTGTAATGAGGTCTGGTGCCTTCTTCTGACCTGCAGACATACAGACAGAATATTGTATACATAATAAATAAATTTAAAAAAAAAAGAAAAAAGAAAAACAAAAACAAACAACAAAACAAAACAAAAACATAGAATCAGGTTTTCTAGGCTTCCAACATGGCCTAAGGACTGGTGGCCCTCCAGGAACCTTGGTGCCAGATGGACTGAGCAGCTACTGGGTTCTTGGTCTCTTAGGTGTGAGGCAGCTGTTGCTGGACTATTTCAGCCATATTGTGTAAGACAATTTCATGGATCATTTTTAGTTACTGCATCTATCTACCTATCTATATTTGCTTTATCAATTCTATTCCTCTAGGGAACATGACTAATACATCACCCTAGCTCTACTAACTGTACTCAGAAACACTCTAACGTAGGAAGAACAGGGTAAAGCAAAACAGTGAGCAAAGCATGGTCTGTGAATTACTAATGGCTGGGGTAGGAGTTTGAGTGGCTATATGAGATCCTATCTCAAAAATGAGTCTTTCAGTAACACCCAGAAACAATTATATAACATTAACTCCTCCAAAACAAGCTATGCCTTTCTTGTGGTCTTTTACAGCACTGAGTTAATTGTGGGATATAAACACTCAATTAGTTCCATACAAGAAAAAAGTTTCCATTGTAGAGACCAGAGGTCTTCTAATAAGAAATTGCAGACCAGAAAATAGGGAAGGGAGAAAGCAATGCTGGCCTGAAGGTGACACCAGAACCAGGCATTGGAATCTGTGTACGCGAGGCTGTGGCTCTGTCAGCTCTCCACTGCTCCAGGATCCAGTGAGCTTTAATGTTGGTCTAATTTTTGTTTTATACCAATGTTGCTTTACCACTGTGCATCATTCTTGGCTCACCGTGTGTGACTAACTTCCCGGCATCCCAGTTTCCCATATAAGGAAGGAGTGTTGATTGGTTCTTGTGTGAATCAGAATTCCCTGAATTGCCCAATCCAGTTGTCTCCAGGAAGTGGAGTTGCCAGGAACACCTTTGACCACTGAGTGGGGGATTGGCAGTTGGCAAAGAAATGAGATGTTCTGTCGCCAGCTTGGTGGGCAGCCCCAAAAGATTTATGACAGAGATACAAGGGCCATAACCAGACCAAACAGTACCTTTAACCATCAGCATGTGAATTAGGGGACACACACACACACAAGTGTATATATCACAACCCTGCAGGGCACGCACAGTGGCCCAGGGCGCAAGCATGGTACCCATGAAACAGTTATTAAGCTTTAGAGGCTATGATATGCAAGAAGAATGAGTCATTAGTTAATTGTAGAATGGATCAGATAAATTAGTACACGATATATATTCATGTGATGTTTGAGAAGAGTCTTGATCACATTGGACTTGCATGGATTTGTTAATTAGAAATTTGTAAAGGGTTGAGTCCGGTGTTGTGATAGAGATGATAAAGGTGGCAAAATTAGCAAGGAAGGCTTTCTGTACACATCAGAGCTTGAGCTACATTCGGAAAATCTGAAAATAAAGCAAGCCTTATTGAAGAAAAACACATATTGGCTTTCTCTCAGATGAAATTTACCTGGCAATTGGTTCATCACCAAAGCTCTCTCTATGCAAGCCACTCTCTCCGGTTTTCTGGAAGGCCCATGCAGAGTGGGCATGGTAAAGGCTCGCTTATGTCTCAAATATTTGTTGCAATTGAATATGTCTTGGAAAATGAGATGTTATTCAGTGTGGCCCCTAATCAGATACTTGTGTAAAAGCAAGGCAACATAACGGTACATCTCACACACCAGTGTTCAGAGAGACTCTGGCAGGATGCACTGCAGGCTTGGTGAACGCATAAGAGCGAATATACGGAAGCTTGGGGAAAGGTCATTGGTATTTTTGGAGCAATAAATCAAGTACGGAAAGATTTGCATTTTGGCTGTAAAACATGCAGCCCTGGATTAGAGGGAGAGAAGACTTTGAAGTAATATTTCTCTGCTGACTTGTTTTATTAGCTTCCTTTAAACATGTTACATTATTGCTTATAGAATTTCATTTACTCGGATTGGCAGCTTGATAAATATGTCTATTGGCGATGATTTGGATTGCTCTGGGCATTAATATTATTAAATCCTGTCACAAGGAAATGTCTGAAAGATGACTTACTGTAAAGATTGCAGCACGGAATAAATCATCCAGTGGTATTTGTTCCCATTTATGGCCTCTTGGAGCTGAGTCAATCCCTTTTTATGTTGCATTATTTTTCAGGTTTTTATAGCTTTACGTTATATATTGCTGTCAGAAACGAACAGATGGGGTGTCGAACACAAGCTCTCTGCATAATTCCCACTCTCCAGTTATTGGTATGAAGGGCAAGAGCAAGGCTGCGTGCTCTGGATCTGGAAGGAGAGAAGATACTCGAGGACAGGGATCCGTTCTGTCAGTGTTCAGGCCGATTTCATTGGCTGGTTGGTTGGGATTCCTGACTAGTGGTCTCCCTGTTTGGGTTTCACGTAGGACACGGGGTGGCATTTGATCAAAGTCTAGAGAATCAGTGTTTGTGGAGGGCTCACTCCCAAATGGGACATCTAATGACACCCACTCCAAAGGCTTGGGGACCATCATGGAAGAGGGACCAGAAAGCTTACAAGAGCCAAAGGTCAGGGAGGACTGGAGCAAAATAATGTCTCCTGGATGTGGCAGGACCACAGCACCCATGAGCTCAGAGAAGTTGCAGTTGCCTGCACAAGGTCAGCATATGACCAGGCCAGTCCACACTTCACTGGAGCCCTGTGTTGGGATGAGGCTCCCACTTCTCACTGCGGAGTGACTGACAGTCGATAGCTTCTAGGGAAGATAGAATCAGTTTTCTTTAAGGGTGTGGCTCTTAGTAGTTTGATCATGCTTCAGTGATGGCCCCACACCCGTGAGTATTGGGCAGCACAAATTGAACTCAACAGACAATGATAATAGTAATACTGCTACTACTACTACTACTAATAAATAATGATAATAAAACAATGATTAAAACAATAATCAACACAAAGTTGGAAGAAATTAAGGCGGTCAGAATGGATCTGGGAGGAGTTAGGAGAACCAATGGGGAGTAAAATAATTAAAATATACGGTATGGAATTCTTAAAGAATTAATACAAATATTTTCTTAAATTAATTAATCAATAAAGATTCTCTATGGCTGTATTTATCTCCACTGAACCGCTAATGCGGTTTAAATGCTGCTCACTCCTCTGATATTAGGAGGTGACTGTGCCATACTATGTTCTTCCAAAAACAAAACAAAGCAAAACCAAACCTGAGGAATTTGAAGCATCAACAAACAAACAAACATAGATAAAGGAAGACCCAAAGACGAAGGGGCATTTTCTGAGGGAGCAGAAAGTCTGCTGGCGTCCTGTTGGGACAGGACACAAAGAATGGCATGCCTAGAAATTATTTGCTGTGGCTCTTAAAGGAAGAAAATGAGCCCACGGAGGTGACCGGCAACTAGCGGAAAAGGAAGAGACCCACAAGGCCTGGTATCCTCTATAGACCTCCGCCCTGGTGAGGCTTAAACTGGCCTTGTGTGTGAGGCAGCTGCCTAAATGTCTTGTGATTCTCTCTTGGGGCTCTTGAGGTTTTGTGAGGCATTAACACAGCAGAAAGCTAGCCCGTGTTTTAGAAGAAAGGACACGTGAATTTACTTCCCTTAGACACTACTGCACTTGTGAGTAGTCCTGCAGAAAGCCACCTTGCTTTGGGAACAGACCCAAATTTACTGTGTGCTACTTTGGGAGTTTGGACTGAGTTACTTAAAGATTTCCCATCATGATAAAATATGGAGCAAAGTGTCCCCTCCCACCCCATACTTCACAATGCTGCTGCAGCAAGTTAAAACATACAACACATACTCAAACACACTAATATGCTTACAGTTTAGCAGCCCTGACGTTCCTTAAAGATGGGCATTCAGGTCATCACATCGCCGCCCAAATCTCTCCTTCAGCTCTGCACTTGCGGGAGTCTTTCAGTGGCTGGTACCCATCTCCTTATCCCAAGATTCTTAAATGTTGAGTGCTTTCTGCCATCTCAGAACACTGTTGATAGTAAAGTGTGATCCTTAGATAATCTGAGCTTCCCCACTGCTTCCTCTGTGTCACCCCCGTGACATATACGTTTTGTCTCTGGATTCGTCACACATGTGGGGGTGAAGATGCCGTCTGAATACACCGTGGAAGTCTTAGTATGTGCCAGGCACATCTGAACCGTGGATGTGAGTGCTGGACCGGGTGCTGTGTTAGAGCATTCCCAGCTCGCCTTTCCTCTGTGATCTCTTTGTCTAGTAGCTCAGGTGGTTTTCTGTCCCTAAGCCAGAGTGGGTATATGTACCTACAGACGGGTGAGTTACAGATCACAGACAAGTTGATAAAGGTCATAGGTCAAGAAGACATCTCTGCTAGGATTTCTATACTCCTGTGAGAAACATTTGCCCCTTCTGCTTTCTTGTTCCTGTTAAGTTTCTGGAGGAACCTTTTTTTTTTAAGTCCCAAATCAGCCAAACCAGCAATGCCGAGCCTGGTAAGCTAATGCAGAAACCAGTAAGTCTTAAAGGTCACATCTATACCTATGCGTTTTTCTTTTCCTTTCTTCCTGTCTCTCCATCACTTCTCTTCCCCTTTTCTTCCTTTCTCTCCTAAATTTTATATACCTTTGCTTTCTCAGAGATAGACAGGGTGAGCCTCTTTTTGCATAATGATCACAACTTGCGTGGTTTCTACTTAGCATTTCCATATCTCATCTGTGGCTCTGATTCAGCAAGCCCAACAATTGGTGAAATTCCTTCTTTGTCCTTTGGGCACTTAGTGTAGACCTGTCTTCAGTGCTGTCTCCACTGTCATGCAGGCTATGCCAAGGATGCTTACCGACATCCTCACATTTGTGACCTACCACGCTTTAAGTAAGAGAGGCATGGCCCTAAGCTTGAGCTGGCTGTCTTATTAACAGGCAGCCACATATGTCCCCCAAGGCTGAACTCTGTTTGTGAAATTAGAGAGTGGATGAGTCATAATCGTCTATAGTACCACTGAACCTGAGGTTATCACTTGCTTCTATTCCAGGTGCTGTAACCCAAGATGTCAGAGCAACTGGGTTCTCTTTGTGCCACTTTGTTTTCTCTAGGAGAGAATTCCTTGCTGGTAATTGCTAAGTGTTTTCCTTAGACCAACTGCAACAGAACAGCATAAGTGGAGTTGATAACACCCCCTCCTCATTTCAACTCTCGTTTAAAAAGTTTTCATGTATTTCCCCAAACCATTCAACCTTTCTTTTATCTTAAAAACAGGGCTATGTGTAGGTGGGAGGGTGTTGCATGTGGGGAGCAAGAAGAGATGCCTCTTTGATGTAAAGCAACCTGACATTATAATAAAGTTCCCCGGTGATGTCCAATTATAGCCACTCATTTCTTTATTAGTAATTCCACAGTCCTAATACATAAAATAACTTGGCCATTTTTGGAATTTGTTTGACTAATGGACTGAAAGCTGATAGAATAAGGATAAGTTTCATAATTAGGTTTTGCCAAGAAATTGTGCAAACCGTCTATAATGTGGTCCGCTCCTGATTTTTAATGAGGACGCTGCCAGGGACTGAAGCCTCTGGCAGCATTCACTTCATATTTTAATTACCCATGGTAATTTTGACAATTACACACATGTCATAAATCACATCATAATGACCCGTGAAGAAAGCAGATTTAATTACCGGAAGGGGAGTTCTACAGTTAAGCAGGTAGAAGGCAAATGCCCAGCAAGATGGGAACCACATTTGAAACTAGAGCTGCCAAATTCTACATTCTAGAAGAGCCCATGCCACAGGACTTCACGCAAGAAAACTGTTGTCATCGCCTGCTTTAACACGGAAGACCTCCAATATCATCCCTCCTGTTATTACTAGAGAAAACCGAACAAGCAGAAAATGATAGAGCTTGCTTTTGTGTGTGTGTGTGTGTGTGCGTGCGTGCGTGCGCGTGCGTGTGTGTGTGTGTGTGTGTGTGTGTGTGTGTGTGTGTGTACATCAGAGAACTGAGTTTGCCAGGTAAACGTTTACTTTGAAATAATGGGTCACAACTGAGGTCTACTTGCTGGGGAAGGAGCCATTGACACTATATCCTGTTAGGGGTAGACAGATGGGGATTTTAATGGATTTCTGGTGGCTGAATGAAGATGAGGTAAACGATGAGAAGCTTGTGGGCTGCAACACTAGAGAAGTCCCCAGAAGATTTCACCAGCACCTAGATTTATTGTCTTTGTTTTGCTAAATGGACACACAGATAAACTGCCTTCTAAATATGTGTATTTATAACCATAGACGAGTGCTGCTTTTGTATGTGAGGGAGTGCAGGAAAGAAAATGCAGACATGACTGCTCCGTGATATGGTTAAGGGAAAGGTTTTTATTGTGAACGAGAGAGAGAAAATATCCAGCGGTATCTGGAAGAGTCCACAGCAGAGAGAAAAGAAAGCAGACTGGGTCTGGCCTGGGGCTTCTGCAAGAGAAGGGAGAAGAGAAAGAGACAAAGAGAGACAGAGACAGAGATAGAGACGAGAGAGAGAGACAGATGAGAGAAAGAGACAGGCAGGCAGAGACAGAGAGAGTGAGAGAAAGAGACAAGCAGAGACAGAGAGACAGACAGAGAGACACAGAAAGAGTCTGAGTGGAGCAACTGGAGGAAGGGAATGTATAAAAAGTTCTCATGAGTAGGGACTGGGGGCGCCTAGAGGCTAAGGTGGACTTTGATTTGCATCCACAGGTAGCCATATGTCCCTTCTGCCAGACAGAGGTAAGTGAAATGACTCCTGTTGGCAGATGGAAACTGGCTTCACAAGTTCCTGAGGAAAGCTGGCTTTAATCTAAATGCCAGGAATCCTTTTGGATGTAGGACTGCCCAAGGACTGGCAGCTTTCAGCCTTGATCAGAGAGACTTCTGATTGTAGAGCATTATGGTGAATTCAGAGAGTCAACACTGGTCAAAATACTATCAATGGGTGAGTTCTCAGTCCATAACATTCTCTCCATCCCTACCACAAGGTCCAGGGAGCATCACAGAGGAGGGGCAGAAAGCCTGCAAGAGCTGGAAGATGAGGAGGAGAGCTGTGAGATACTGTCTTTCGGATTGACGTAGCTGTTGTGACCATCAACATGTCACAGTTGTAGCTAGCTACGCAAAAGCTGTATCTGTGCACGTGCACACACACATGGACACACACACACAAGATGTGAAAAGTAAGAGGGAAATTAGTTGGAAGGAGGAAGAGGTTGGTGGGAGCAGGAAGAGGACAAGAATGGGTAATAAGGGGTGTGACTATCATCACAATCCTTTGTACACATGGGTGGAAAATGAACAAAACATAAGCAATAACAACAAAAACAAAAAGCCAAGAGAAAAGCTTCCAGATTCTCTGTCGTGCCAGAGCACGGCTATGGTGAAATATACCCATAGGATCATAGAGCTCTCATTCTCTAGGAGTTACTGTGCCTACAGGAGGGATGGATGGTTCCTCTGTCTTCTCTCTCACCTGAGGCCTTGAGAAGGGAGCCATGGAAGTAATTAAAATGCTCTTTGAACATCAGAGCCTCAAGACA
>JAQHUG010000382.1:1090025-1112466 GCA_028555095.1 Dicrostonyx torquatus | reverse complement strand
GGGAGCTGGGAGCCAGGAGCTGGGGAATGCAGCCCCCACAGCCCGCTCCTCCTCATGCAACATGCCTAGAGTTCCAGGCCAGTTGGCCAGGGCTACATAGTTAGACTCTGTCTCCATAAAAGAAAAAAAAAACAGAAAAACAAAGTGTATACAGACTACAATTTTAAAGACGAAAAATAAAACAGTTTTATCTGTGGCTCCAACAGTAAACTCCAAAGCTCATGACAATACAGACGCAGATGAGCTGTTTGGAAATCCTTCTGGCCATGTTCAGTTGCACTACAAGTCGAGTTGATTCAAAATCCTAAAAGATATTAGTGTTAGTATTCAGACATTGCTTATTATTGTTTAAGGCGTTTGCTAAGTGTGTGCACTGAGTTACTTGTTCAGCCATGGCAGCTTCCCCTTGCCTTTATCATTGAGAGCTTTGTCCTTCCGCTTCTGCACTTTCTGGACTGTCCTCAGAAAAGCTCCTTGTAGTGATTTTCTGCCCCTATCTATTTCAGTAGAAGTTGGTATCAACTTGAAATTTCCCATCCTACTGCCAATGAATGACACCAAAGAACAAAAGGACACCCATGACCTGCTAACTTGAATGGAGTCCTGAATCCAATGAAGAAAATCCACCAAAAGCAGAGAAAACTAAGCCCACCGCCCAGCTTCTGCTTCCCCAGGGACCCCTTGGTTTTGCCCTGAAAGCTATCAAATAGCTCTTTATCTTTCAACCACAAATTACCCTAAGGATGTCTGGGGTTTGGAATGTGACACCAAAGTCAGATGGACTGTCAAAGTGACAGGCTTCCTTCCTCCTCTTCTGTTTAGTCGTTTTTAACATCCTTGCCCCATTTCCCACCGTCTGGGCACCTCCTAGGACTGACCTACGTACTTGAGTTCTTGCTTCCTTTGATGCTTCAGTCTTAGGACTTCTATGCATGCTACTTCAGTGCCGGCTCCCACAGGCCTTTGTGATACCCTCAGGTGAGTCAAATGTCTGCATGCCTACAACTCCACAGTAACTCATCAGACTTTAACAGGCTTTTGGAACAAGCCCAAGGGTGCAGGGACCAGCAAAGGAAGGTGGCAGTCTCAGGTGGGTCTCCACAGGGCTCTGGTTCAGCTGCACGGTTGGCAATTTCTCATCCCTTTTCCTTTCCCGAATTCTCGACAGTGTTATTCTTGTTATTTTGTTTTCAGAGTCTTTTATGTGTCTTTCAATTGCTTTCTGGCAATGATGCCATCTTAGAGTTTCTATTGCTGTGATAAATATCATGAGAAAAAGCAATTTGGGGAGGAAAGGGTTTATTGTAGCTTACAGCTTGTTGTTCACATCCATGGAAACTGGGACAGGAACTCAAGCAGGGCAGGAACCTGGAGACAAGAACTGATTCAGAGGTCATGGAGAAGTGCTCCTTACTGGCTTGCTCATCATGGCTTGCTCAACCTGCTTTTTTCTTTTATAGCACCCACCAGCATAGGGGTGGCATTGCCCACAGTGAGCTGTACCCTCCCGCCTCAATCACCAATTAAGAGAATGTACCCCAGGCTTGTCCAGAGACCGAGCTGGTTAGGGCATTTTCTCAGCAGAGAGTCCGTATTCTGGAACAAGTCTAGCTTGCATCAAGTGTCACAAAACTATCTGATACATGTGCCTTGGATGAGACGCTGCCCGTCAAACTGACTAAGAAGCTTCCCTTCCGTTTACTGCTTTCCAGATCATCATTTGTCACAGACCTCCAATAGTTTGATTATGATGTAACCAGGTGTCAACCCCTTTGCAGTTACCCAGCTTTAAGTTTCCTAAGCTCCGGAATATGGAAGTCAAGGTTTTTAGGCACATCTCGGGAGTTTCGATGGCTCTCTGTAATATTTTTTTTTTAACTTTACTTCTTCCTCTCTTGAGCTCATACGCATATTTCCTTGTACACTTCATGGTGCCCCATAGGTTTTTTTTGTTTGTTTGTTTGTTTGTTTTTAAAGTTCTGCCTGTTTCTCCAGTATTTCTGTTCTTCTTACAGCATACAGTGGGTAGTTTGTGTTGGCCTGTGTTCAAATTCATCAATTCTTCTGTCAGCTCATATTTGTTCTCTGACCCATCTAGTAAATTTGTCTTTGAAATGATTATATTTTGAACCATATCTGATTTCATTTAAATTCTTTCTTTTTTAGAAAAAGATTTATTTTAAATTATGTATTTGTGTCTCTGTGTGGCTTTGTGCACAGGAGTTCAGTATCCAAAGAAGCCAGAAGAGGACATCAGATGGCCAGATACTGGCGTTACATATGGTTGTGAGCCACCATGTGGGTGCTGGGAACTGAACCCAGGTCCTCTGGAAGAGCAGCTAGTGTTCTGAGCCACCTCTCCAGTCCCTCATTGCATTCTTATTCTTCACTGTTACTCTGTATTTGGATACATACAACTTCCATATTCGGGTTTTCTCAGTAGCATTTTTATTGACTTTTCCTCTTGTGTGTGGGTAATATAGGTCTGTCATACTTTGTTACTGGGAGCCAGAAAGTTGTAATAATACAGTGCAGCATCTAAATGAATCCCTTAACCCTCTTATCTCAGAATTGCTGTTTTATGTTGTTCCATTTGTCTGGTGCCATTCTTGATGTAATCATCTCAAGTTTGTATTCTTTGTTGTGTGCCTCTACCCAATTAATTGTATGACTGTGCTGAGATCCCCTTAAAAGCCTTGAGCCACAAACCTAAGCAGGAGATCTACATCATTTCTTCCAAGGACTAGGGAACACCATGTAAAAGAGGGTGGAAAAAGCAATCGTAAGAGGTGAGGGAAGGGGAGGAGTCTTACGAAATCCTGTCTGTTGGGCAGGGTGATCCACTGAGAAAGCGTCTGTGTGGGTGTGGCTCCCAGCTGAGTGTGGGTGTATGTGGGGTGTCGTGAGGAAAGGTCTGGATGCTTCACCAAGAGAATGCGTGTACCTGCTATCAAATCGTTGTGGGGGTGTGCACCAGAGAAGACTGCACAGGCACGAGTTTAAGCCAAAAGAAAGTCTTTTAGCCGGCTGGCAACTACATTGGGTGTTCAGGATCCCAGTGTGGCACTGAGCCTTCCTCAGGGTGAACTTTTAAGCATAAAGACCATGTTCTTGGTTGATATGCTTCAGGAAACAAGAAGTGTTAGCCAGAAGTGGAAGTACAAGAGCTAAAAAGGAAGGTTAGTACATTTAGAAGCCTTCCCAGAACTGTGCACTTTGATGGATTCGGCCTTTGTTTTAGTTTTGGCAGGTGATGCCGTCTACGTGCTGAGTTTTGTGGCCTGAATGGCACTGCCATCATGGAGTCAGTTGTGTTAAGGTCTGGAGCCTTGTTATGATATTTCATGTATATTAACAACATTTGGGAGGATTTATTTCTACCTTGTTATGTGAGTGTCTGTACAACTTTAGTGTAGCTTCATGGCCCATGAGGCTGAAATTATGTAGTATTTACCCCATCACACAGAAAACAAAGCCCTAACAGCACTGCTCTTGGTAATTAAGCTGACCAGACAGCACATGTCTCAAAATTATAGGTAAAGGTTGACTTTAAGATACCTTGGCAAAGGCCACAACTCTCATACGGAATTATTACTAAAAGTTTGCATTTAGGTTAGTGTGTTTTAGGAGAGTCGAGAAAAACAAGGATAAAAGCAGGGAAAAAAACCATAGAAGGTGGAAGAATTAATGAGTACAACAGAGTAGTCTGTAAGATAATGGGATTTGGTGTCGTCATTGTTAGCCTAAAATCCTGTCAAAGATGATCAGTGCCTCTAGAGAGACCACATGGAAGAGCCTGGAAGAAAACCACCAAAGACCTGCAACTGCCTTCCCCTCTGAGTGTGATGAGTGCAGACAAACTGCGAATCTATTTCCATGGGCATTTTGATTTAGAGGAGAAATGTAGTCTAAAGCATTTTACTTGCAAAAGAACATACTGCAGAATTAAACACCAGGAGGGCAACCTTTACTTATTTCCATATTGAGATCGTTCTATACAGATGCTAGTCTGCAAAAGAGTTGATGTCTGAAAACGTTGACAGGGCACTGATTGGACCGTTTGCCTCACTAGGTCAGTAAAGAAGATGGATGCCTAATTCTGCCCACGGATTGATTGGTTATACAGTCCGAGGCGGTTTTGTTCCTGCTATGAGATTCAGCAAGAAAGGTCCATGTCAAAACCTTACTGAGCAGCATTATCAATAGTTGCATAGTGCAGTCTTTAGGTTAGACACAAGAAGGATTTTTATTGTCAGAAGTAGAATATACGCATGACTGTCCGGTGGTGGAGAAGGTTCTCCTTGAATTACAGCCTCCCTCTCTCTCTACTTTTCCTGGTTGTCACAACTAAGTAAACATCATTGGAGAAGACATAAATAGCTTTCCAACTTCCCCTTAGGTTCTTTTTTTTAAAAAAATTTATTTATTATGTATATAGTGTTCTGGGCACCAGATCTAATTATAGATGGGTGTGAGCCATCATGTGGTTGCTGGGAATTGAACTCAGGACCTCCAGAACAGCAGTCAGTTCTCTTAACCTCTGAGCCATCTCTCCAGCCCCCGCTTAGGTTCTTTAAGAGAAGAAACTGGGTGTACATAGGGCCTCTTGATCCAACAAACCCGAGCTTCAAGAAATTGAGGTCTGAAGCTGGGTGTGGTGGGGAAAGCTGTGGTCCCAGCACCAGGAAGAGCAAGGCTGAAGGATGGTGGGTTTGATGTCAGCCTAGCTGCACAGAAGGCTTGCTTAGACAGAACAAACAAAACACAACAACATACACACAAAAGAACAAACAAAACTCCATGAGAACAAAACAAAATCAAAACTGAGAACAAGGTGAGCATGGTGATGTCTGTCTATATACATCCCAACAGTTAGGCAGAGAGGTAATAGTTTTAGTCTAGCCTGGGCTATCTACTGAGAGAGACGCAAAACATACACCAAACCAACCAAGCAAACAAAAACTTCGCCTTTGCATGCCACTTGGAGAACCACACAAAGGAAAGCCTGGGGCCTCAGTATTGGAAACAGAATTCCAAATAAGAAGCAGGTGGAGCAGGATGCACTTCTGGCTTCTGGCCCCTCCCCCTTTCCCCTCATCCTACGTTTAAAGAACAAAAACATGGGGAAAAAATCTAAGCAGGGGACCTCTGCCTGATTACTGAGGCTATCTCATCCTGTGACTTCTTTTCTATACCTGGTAAAGATCCCCAGTTCTCAACTTTCATCCCTAATAAGAGCCTAATGTTACCCACATCTTCTTGTTAAAGAATGCTAACATCAGCTTTTCCCTGCCCCCACCAGCGACCTCCAATTCTTACTTTTCATCTTCAATCAAGGCGTATGAAGGATCCCAAGTGGCCCCTATGCCCATTATCCCCATTGCTCCTTGACAGGTCACGGTGCTAAGCAAAACACTGTTCGCTGGGGAGGCCTGTGTTCAACTGCTTCCCTCCAGCGGTGGCTTCCAGATGTGAAGAAAACCTTTAAAGCCGGTGGCCCTCAGCCCATCATTGTGCCCTCCCCATGTTTTCAAACAATCCATAATCACCAGCACAGTGCTTTGTTTCTAGCCACGGGGAGTTAGTTCCCAGGAGCTAAGCGTTATGGATAAAAGGACTTCACACATCCCCTCTTACTGTAGAAACTCACACAGAATCATTCAAGTTCCTTTGTGCAGCCTATACCTTTTGATTTGGTCCTCTCCATCCTCGCAGGCACAAGTGCATACTCACACCAGGAATATTTAATGCATGCCACGATTCCCAGTCTAAATTTTTTTTTTTTTTTGGCGTATGTTATTGATGGTAATTTTCCTGGGCCACTCTCTCACTGCATTCCACAAGGAACACATTTATGACAAATTAATCTCTGACCTGGGCTTGAACCCAGAACACCTTGGGAAATGTACCAACTGAATGAAAAGTGAGGTGCCTTTCAGATAGCGTGGGCTTCTATTCCCTACCTCCAATACCTCACAAGACAAAGTAAAGCAATAAAAGAAGGCCTTTGTCTCAAATTTTCACTCGTGTCAATGATGTATGAGAGGGAGAAGTATGGAGAGCAGTGACTGAATTGTTCAGCCTCCGAATTCACTGAACAAAGAAAACTTTGTATGCTAAAACTGCTCCATGAAGGAGAAATGCTTTTCGCTTAGATCAACCTGTCTGTTTCCTACGTCATCCGATGTTTAGGAAGTGTTAATCGGAATGTGCAATGAGCACCGAAAATCTTACTGCGTGCTGCAAAGGCTTCTGGGAGTGTTGTTTTCAGAGATTTCAGCCTTGCCCCTGAGCCAAGCTCTCCTGCTTGGGGCACAGACTCTGGCCATGATCCAAGGTACCTGCTGCTTC
This sequence comes from Dicrostonyx torquatus, assembly GCA_028555095.1. Taxonomy (NCBI): domain Eukaryota; kingdom Metazoa; phylum Chordata; class Mammalia; order Rodentia; family Cricetidae; genus Dicrostonyx; species Dicrostonyx torquatus. The sequence goes on along the minus strand of JAQHUG010000382.1, from coordinate 1,106,115 downwards.
GGGTCATGCCTCATTTGTCTTTACAGTCCCAAATCCCAAATGCAAAATCCGTAAGACGTAAAGGGGTGGAAATGAGATTCCATCTGGAGAGTGGGTAAAGAAGAGGGAAATCTCTCTCCTTGATCTTCCTTCTGGCGACAATTTAAGCTGAGACGTCTGTGTGCAGGTTTACACAGAAACTTCTCTTTAAAGGAAGCTGTCGGTTTTTACGCATCAGAAACACAGCGGGGCTTTACAGAGATGATACGGTGTGAGCCCAGGTGTGCGGCTATATGATAGAGACACCATCTTACTCTTGTCCTCACCCGGACTGGACTCCTCTGACCTTGGATGTAACATCTAAGCAAGAGGGTAGAAAATGGGTCCTTATGGCCGTTTGAAATAGTCAATGTTGAGAACAGAAGTGGTGTGTTTGAAGGATTCTATCTGCAAAGTGTCACTTACACAGAACACGGCTCCAGGCTGCTTCACTGCCTTGGGATGTAGTTTTGTTCTCCTTTGAAGACAGAAGCAAGGTTATGCTGACAACATGATTCCTTGAGCACCTCTATACTTCTTTTCTCAAATCCCACTTACAGGCGGGGCTTAAAACCATGTGTGCTGACTAGTTTTATGTCAGCTTGACACAAGCTAGAGTTGTCTGAAAGGGAGGAACCTTAATTGAGAAAATGTCTTTATAAGATTTGGCCGTTAGGCCTTTTCTTAATTAGTGATTGATGGGGGAGGGCCCAGTTCATTGTGGGTGGGGCCACCCCGGAGAGGGTTGTCCTGGGTTCTACAAGAAAGTAGACTGAGAAAGCCACGAGGAGCAAGGCGATGATTATCACTCCTCCATGGCTTCTACATCAGCTTTTACCTCTGGTTCTTGCCCTGTTTGAGTTCCTGTCCTGAATCCTTTAGTGATGGATTATGATGTGGAAGTGTAAGCCAAATAAACTCTTTCCTCCCCAACTTGTTGGTTATAGTGTTTTATAACAGCAATAGTAACTCTAAGACACCAAGCCAACATTATTTTTGTTTTATTTTATTTTATTTTGCTTTTGAGGCAAGGTGCTATATGTTCCAGGTTGGCCTCAAAGTGCTGTCTTCTGGAGGATGACCTGATCCTCTTGCCTTTACCTCCCGGATGCTAGGATCACAGGCAATGCTACTATATCCGGTTTATGTGCTGCTAGGAGTGTGAATGCCTGGACAGCATTCTCCCAAATAAGCTGCATCCCCAGCTGCACACTAGCAATCTGAACTATCAAAGTTTACTATTCCTCCACAAGTTCATTAAGAGTTTGCATAGACAAGAAATATGGAAAGACAGGAATTGGGAAACTAGGAACCACAATTCACCATAACCCATTGTACTAAAACATCCAGGGTTCTGGCCACTCTCCTGAGCTCTCTTTCGTCAAACATCAGCAAAGCTCATTCATAATAAAAGGAGCTGAAGTTTTTCTTGACTTGATGTTTCAAGTGTTTTCATCTCCTCCTCTCTTCCTTTCTGCCCCCACCTCAATTTACAAATTTACGGAAAACCATACCAATATTTTGGCAGCTGAATAACCAGTTTTGACTCTGAAAACCCATCTCCTGGGAAACGCCAACCTCAAGTAAACCAGACTCCAAACAGTTGGTCACTCCTAGTTGGCACACAGGACTTTTTGTTTCCGAGGTTAGTCTCAAGACACCAACCAAGAGAGCTTCATGCATTGGTGGGAACTAGGCTTCTGTCAATCTAAGTCACGTCCCCTGAGAAAGTTTTGGCAAGTTTTCTCCCATTTACCACCAAAGGGGATTTATTGGGGACAAATGGTCATGGTCCAAGGGACACACAGAGAGTGGCTCACACTGTCCTTTTTCCCATAACAAACAAGGCGGTAATTATAACGAACAGTAAACAAGCATTTCAAGTCAAATATTGGCTGAAGAGTCACAGTGGAGACATCGTAGGGAATACACTTGGAGACACACAGTTCTCCAGCAGCAGCAGATGCATCCCTGGGATTGGAGATTTTTCTTCCATTTTTGGGGAGAACTTGATTATTACTTCCAAGAGACACTTGTGGTCTCCAAAGACTGGACCACCAAGGCCACTGAAACTTCTGGGCACACGAACACACGCTTTCTCATTTTCTAAACACTAGGTCAAGGGGCCTGTCCTCTCCATGCTAAGATTTTATGGAATGTTATTTCGGCATAGCACAAGCCTTGGACAAAAACATATACTGCTTTGCTTTCAGTTCAGAAATTTATGCTGAGAACTTACAGGCTGCCGAAGGAGTTTAAAGAAGTCTCAACGAAATGACCATAAGCCAGTGTTTCCTGATACAAGTGGAAATGAAGCCTGGAAAAGAAGAAAGAGCCGGAGGTGGTTTTGGAGCTTTCCACTAGGAATTGTGAACAGCGTGGGGTTTCCTCTCTCATCAGAACATCTTCAGGAAGAATCGAGCCCAGGCTGTAAATTGTGGGAGACAATGGGGAACATACACTGTTGAAAACCGCGCTGTTTGACTAGGTGCATTCACTGAAGGCGTATCAAGGCCAAGTGCCGCAGAGATGCTCGCAGGCAGAAGCACTCTGATATTTCTTAGGCCCTAAAAAAAGCACATTTGTGGTCAGGGTACCATTCCTGTCTTCAAATGAAGCGTGTTCTGCTAGATCATTCTCATCACATTTTCCCCCCTTTCCTATCTTGACCTTTCAACCACAAAACTTCTACCTGTCAACACAATATAGCTTTCTAAAACCTTGGTGGTGCCTCATCATGCCTTTCCCTTCAGTTGATCAGCCTTTATGCTTCATTCCTTGTTTCCAAGTTCTAACACTGTTCACACTGATGCGCTCCTGGATGACGGTCTGCTCTGGGAGGCGCATGCACACAACAGTTGTGTCCTTTGCACAGCATATGGCAGAGATGAGCTCTTGTTGAGGATAATACTCTAAGCCCTGTTAGGCTTTGCTTTGGCAAGGACACCAGATGGGTGCCTTGATGATAAAGTGACTCTCACCAGACCTTTCTTTCATGCGGGTCTCCAACAGGTGTTTCCTTGGAGGCATGTCTGGTTTCCATAACATCAGAATGAAGAAAGATGTAGCCCGTGACAGCTTGTATACATAGATCATATTCATTACGACAGAAGAATGTACAGTGATTGATTTACTGCTTCAAGTCCAGTTAAAGTGTGCTTTGGAAAAGATCATCTCCACTTGCCAGGGGGGGCATTTCATTACCAGACCAAGGGTTCTTTGTTCGTCATGGGAAAGGGAGAGGGAGCGGGCAAAAGATGAACAAAGGGCCAGAATGAAAGCTGGGGCTGTCACTGGAGACTTGAGTGCCGAGGCAGAGAGTGGGCAGGCCCCTTCCTGAGTGTAAGGTAGTGGTTTCTAAAATGTTTTCAAAGTGTCAGCAAAGTCACTCTGCACCAACTTGGGTGATTTTTTTTGTAAACATGCATTTTGAGAACCCTGAGGGCAATCTTTAACAAGATCCTCCTTGAGAGGAAGGATTCTATGAACAAGACAATTACTTCTGGGGTGGCGGGGTAGATCAGTGGTTAAAATCACTTGCTGTCTAAACCCAATGACTTACATTTGATCCCCACAGAACCCATGTGAACAATGGTTGGATGTGTGTGTGTGGGGCTTGAACCTGCACTCCTAGCACTCCCATAGCCAAATAAGAGGGGAGACAGGGAACATTCCCAGATGCACACAGGCCAGCTAGCCTGGGGTACCAACCACCACAGAAACAATAAGAGAGACCCCACTTCAAAGACAGGATGGAAGGAGAGAATCAATTTTTGAAAATCATCCTCCAACATCCATACTGTGGTTCTCTCTCTCCCTCCCTCAGAGATTCTAGATTAAATTTTAGTTTGAAGTGATCACATACCATTCATGATTTCTACCAAGCAATGGCAGCATTGTGATGGAAGCAGAAGTCAGTGTATGTAATCTAAAGTAACAAGGAGTCCTGTCTCCTCCCACCCTACTATCTTCCTTCATCTGTGATGCCTGGGTTTGGCTGTGCTGCAGTTGAGGAGCTTTAGTTCCTGACACCATTCAGGCATGAACACGTGATCATTGTCTCCAATTAATCCCCATTTTTGACTCACGACTTTTTACAGCTTGGTTTTGTTATGCCAGTCCCCCAAATCTTCTTGGACTGACTCTCCATTCTCCCTGTTTAAGATTTCTTATGACTCCTCAGACAGCAGTGGAATGTTTCACTGGTGCAAGTCAACTCTTTGTAGAAGGTGGTTCTGGTCGGTGACCACACCCCAACGCTCTTGTAATATAAACCATCTCCCAGGGTCAAGAACATCCTTCTGGGACCCATGAGCAGCTGTTAGTTCTGTTTGGAAGGAAAACTGTCATCCACACGAATAACATGTCATGAACACCTGATGTTTGTCAGGCCGAGACTGTGAAGTCAGTGACCTGGGACTTCAAACACTTCGTGACAGTTGTTTCAAATGATACAGTCCCGAAACTCTGAGCTTTCTAGTGAGTCAAACAAACTTCAATGTACTAGTCAAATCATTTTCATCTCTGAAATCATCCTTTTGGTTTTCCTAATAAACAAACCGGTCTCTGCTTTGTGTGGGCCAACCACACCTGAGCAGAAGGTCTGCCTTGGAGTGTGACTGATATGCCAATTATCATTCTATTGAAGTTAGCTATCAATTGGGAATGGCTTCTAGACTGGAGATGGGACTTTGTGCCCGTTTCCTCTTCTCAGAAAACAAAATTGGCATTTTGTTTGGTTTGAGTCTGTGCTGGTTTGTCCTGTACAAGCTGTCCTGGTCTCTGTGAGTTCATATGTGTGTCAGCTCTGCTATGTCTTAAAACGCTGTTTTTTGGAATCATCTACCACCTTGGCTCTAATGATCGATCTTTCTGCCTCCTTTTTCACATAGTGTCCCGAGTCCTGACGGGTTTGATAAATACATCCTCATTTCGGGATGAGTGTTCCATGTGTTTGTTGTTGTTGTTATTGTTGCTTGTCTGTTTTGTTTTTGTTTTTTTCAGAGAGAGAAAGAATATGAATTTGGGTGGATTGAGAGTTGGGGAAGGATAAGGAAGGAATGGGGGTAGGGCAAAAAGTTTGATCAAAATATATGGTATGAAATACTTAAATAAGAAATAAAAAAGTGAAAATAAAAATAATAAGCATTTCTCTATTTGTTGATTTTAAGTGTTGTACTCTATAATATTTCTTTTATTAAACATGACTATATTTACATTTAGTATATTAACAACAGCAAAATAAATACTGCCCATGCCAGCCCTAATCAACTGGGTCGAATCCTTATAGATGCTATAGTTCTGTCCTTTCAAGGAACCAATATAGTTCACCTACTGAAATACCAACAGCGGCGTAGTAGAAAGTCTGTTCTATCAGAACATGAAGACTTGATGCCTCATTTTCCAGAGTTAAAAATGCAAGTAAACTTCAGTCATTTGCTGGTAAACATAACTAATAAAAATAGAGATTTTTACATGCTGTGTGAACCTACATAAATTTTTCTTCTAGGACTAATTGATAACTACAAATAGTTTCTTGTTTTACAAAGCCATGGTGTGCACGCGCATGCGCGCGCGCGCGTGCACACACACACACACACACACACACACACTGCACCCTTCTCTTCCTTGTGACTTAGAGCTAGTATTGTAATAATGCAGTCTAATTTTTATAAAAGCATTATTAATCACTTGATCAGAAGCATAAAGTTACCAGAGGTGTCACATAACTGGAGGGCTATTAGAGTTGAAGAATGGTTTTACCAATTGTGTCTTATTCTAAACTGTTGTAATTAGGGGAGAGAGGAGAGGTGCATGTTGTGTTCCCCAGCTGCCAGCCACTGGCCTGCTCAGCGGCTGGCCGCCTGCACCCGAAATAACCACGTGAGGACGGTATTCATTTAAACTCTGCCTGGCTTATTATCACTAGCCTTTTCCCGGCTAGCCCTCACCTCATAAACTAACCCATTATAAAAGTCTGTAAGTCACCACGTGGTGACATACCGGAAAGGTCTAACCTGCATCCATCTGCAACGGTGGCTCGTGGCGTCTGGCTCACTTCCTTCTCTCTTCCCAGAACTTCCGTTCTGTCTACTCCGCCCACCTAAGGGCTGACCCATCTTATAAGCCAGGCAGCTCTTTATTCAACCAATAAGAGTAATACAAAATACAGGAGAACACTCCCACATCACTAAACTCTGCAATGGAAACACTTATTGAGCAGGAAGCCAACATGTTTTTAGTGGGGAGCAAATCTTTAGAAAGAAGGCTGAGAAGTCAAGGGCAGACTGTCCACCCAAGAGACCAAGGGAAAGAAAGAACAGGCATTTCATGAGACCGTGTTTGTTAACATACAGACAGCCGCCCTAATACATATCCTCATAATAGTGTAATACAGCAGTAACCAACTCTTCTGTTAAATTTCAAGGGTCTTGTGCTTCACATGTTACTGTTTTGAAATTGTGTCCCCAGGGGAGAAATACCCAGACTGCGAAACTCAGCTTTGAGTTTTGTTTCGTTTTGTGGAAGAGTTAAGCAGGAGTATTACATTTGAGTGGCTTTGAACTAATAGCACACCCCTGCCCCGCGAGGCCCACGGTACCATCTTGCCGCAGTTTATTGGAAAAATGTCTTTTCCAGTTGGGCTCATAAACAGTCTACCATGTATCTTACTTATAAATGGTTTAGTTATCCTCAACAGAGTAATTTTGGGTCTTCATGTGTGTTACAAAAAAAATACCCATTAAGATCTCATTATTTAAATTATAAACAACCAGATTGTGGATGGAGGGATGGCTTACTGGTTAAGAGCACTAGCTGCTCTTACAGAGGTTTCCTTCCCAGCACCCACATGGTGGTTCACAACCATCTGTAGCTTCAGTTCCAGGGCATCTAAGACCTTCTCCTGGCCTCTGAGGATAGTGCACACACCTGCTGCACAGATGTACACATAGGCAAGATCCTGGTACACAGAAAACAAAATTAAATGAAAGTTTAAAAATTACCAGATTTACTAGAGATAATTGTTTGATAGATTTAGTTATGATTTATATTTCTCCAGGAAAACAAACAACTTTATTTGTCTCACAAGTTGCTCCTCTCAGCAGGGATATTTCTGCTCTGATCAACTCTAGCTGAGGAGGGGTCAATGTTATTTATTTTCCTGTTAGATTTTTGTCAGGCCTTATATGGTAGAAGCTTGTCATCAACCTAGCAAAGATTGGCATAGAAGCGTTATCTTCAAATCTTTATATATCTGGAATTTGGAGCACACTCATATGTGAAATCTAAATGAACTTGCTTTATTCTCTACTGACTTCCAAGTGTTCTTCGCAAAACCCAGAAGCTCAGTAAGATTTAGAGTTGATTAACACCCGCTGAACAATTGTCAATGAGTCAAACACTTTACTTTCAGTGTTATTCAATTTCTGTAACAAAATCACTGTTACTAGCTTAATAATTTAAATGTAAAGAAGTTGAAGATCAAAACAAGGTAAATAATGTGTACAATGGCACAGCTGGGGATAGAGCCCGAATACAAGGTCGAGTCTTAAACTCCCTTTCTATCCATTGCTGACACTGATTCCCATTCCTTGAAAGAAACTGGTAGTTTGAATAAAAATGGCCCCCATAGGCCCATAGGGCGTGGCACTATTGGGAGGTGTGGCTTTGTCAGAGTAGGTGTGGCCTCGTTGGAAGAAGTGTGTTATTGGCAATGTGAGGCCTCTCAAAACCCAAAGATGGAGCCACTGTAGGACTCAGCTCTACCACTCGGGGTATGGCACTCTATACTGAACATCCACGTTGCTGCCCTAGTCACAATACTAAAGGAAACGCAGCCAGATGGACAGTGGAAAGAGGAGAGTTTAAATCCAGACATTAAGGTTCCCGAGTTTGTGTTCAGACCAGCATATTTTATGGACTGTGTATAATGAGAATTTCTCTGTGTTTTCCAGTCTGCTTCTTCCTTACTTAAACCTAAGCTGGTTCTGGCTGGGCCTTTGGATTCTGACTTACTCATCTTTTCTGGTCACATCGTACGTGGAACACACAACCACATGGGGGCCATCACAGGGAGGAGATGGGGAGGAGGGGCTCTGTCTACCCTATTGAAATGGACCTGTGGTTGAAATGCCACTTTCCTACTGTGACTGTGCTGAGAGGTGGGACCACTCTGCTCCCGTGAGTGTGTTAATGCTGCTACTGTGAGAGGGGACAGCCACTCTGGGAGTGGGACCTGATGAGAGGGAAAGTTGGCCTCATGCTCTGTCCTGTGTGCACTCTTGCTGGGTCCCCATCCCCCCACCCCACTCAGATGCAGCAGGAAGGCCTTTATAAGATGTGGCCCTTCTCTCTTGGATTTCCTAGACTATGGAATTATGGGAAATGAATTTCTTTTCTTCATAAATTTCCCAGATACAGAGTCAGAAGAACGGGCTAAGACGGACTACAGCGTGTGTGCAACTCCAGGTGATATTTTATTTACATTTAACTATCATAGGTTTATACTCCAAACTGTGCCACCATTTTCTTGTAAGAAAAGCCCATTATATGCACTGTGAAATGCACCAGAGAATTTGAATTTTTATGACGTAATACTGGCAGTGCTGTGTAAGGAATGTTTTTCAAACCTCAAAAATTACATTTGCTTTTTAAATATTTGCCATAAAACTCCATACTCGACACCCCCACACACTTCAGCCCATTAAAATGAAGAAAAGAAAGTGGCCAGAAATCTCCAGAATTAGCTAATATTAGGAATTGCAGTTCTTAAACTCCAAGCTTCCTGAAAATGAGACCTGCCCTATCCCCTTTCTCCAGCAAAGGAAAGAGACTTGAACCAGAATGGTTGCCATCTGGGAGGAGATAAGTGGCGTAGGCTTAGAAAGGTCAGTTCCAATTGGGAAGGGGAGAGTAAGAGGTAACAGTGGGTGAAAAACTCATAGAAAGGAGCTAAAGGCTACATATTGGCTATTATATATTATATATAATATAAATAAACATATATACATGTATGTTCCTCTAATGCTACTCTTCTTTGTCCTATCCAGATTTATTCTCTGGGAGTGGTCCATGACTTGAATTCACAATAAGACACTAATGCTTTCAACATGCAAATTACAGAACATTGTCTTCAAGATCCCTTCAAACCAATAGACTAATAATGACTGCCTTATCCCTTCTGGCTTCAGGTTAGGAAAGCATGTTGAGAGAAGCAGGTGGGGATCCTCTCTTCCCCCTTCCATTTCTCTCAGCTCTCGGTCCAATGCCCGTCTCTCACTATATGCATAACCAGTATCCACTGAAATGAAGACAGCGAACCCACAAGGTGGACTCCCAAAGAGTTTCCACCAGTTTGACCACACTTAAAGTGGATCTGAGAGTAAGTCCCACTGCAAAATCATGGTTTTCCTTCCCACCTCCTACTGGGAAAATGCTTATACATTGACAATAAGCCACTCGATCTCCTATAAATGTGTTAATATTAAGTATTGTGCATCAAAAGCATATTTTTAATTCAAGGAATAAAAGTAAACCATGATTGGACATCGCTCCCCTGGGGATGGTTGATGTTTTGTACCAGGATCTGGAACCGGGCTGTTGGGCCAAATGACCACTGGCCACGTCCATCAGCTGTGCATGGCACTCAGAGGAATCAGACATCACAGGCATGACAAAGATCTCCATGATTGTGGGTGCAAATCAAAATGTCAGTGAGTCAAGTTGGGAAACCAAAACATATTCTCCTTGACTCCCTGGAGGTTTTGATAGGTTAGGAAAATGCCAAGTTCTTGGGACAAAGGAGTAAAGGAAGATACCTGGGCTTTGGTGACAAGGGCCGGTTACTCAACTTAACTTTGCTAAGCAGCTCAACCTAAGTCAGCACTCAAGAATTTGGGGGTTCTTCAAGGCAGAACTAACACAAAGCACTTCATTGTTTGGTGCACAGGGCAGTCCCACATGATGCAGGTCAATAGTGATGAGACTGAAGAAATATGCCCCTAATACCCTCATGTTTAGTGAGATTTTATGGGATCAGAAGATCTTCCATGCCTCCACATCAGAATCAATTCACAAAGGTACCCAAGCTGTGATACTCTAAGGCTGTTCCCTAGAGATTCATTCTGGGATGTTGGGGTTTGGGGGGCAGAAGTGAGGATTCTCCAAAGGATCCTTAAGAGCACAAGGCCTCCTGGACACGTTCATAAGAAGCCTAAAGAGTTTCCAGTAATTCTCTAATTACTACCCTGTCGCACTGCAAAGGGAACAGGTTGGCAAACCTAGGTAGCGAACTAAATAATCTGTGGCATAATCTAAACATATAACGGTAATTAAGTCTGACAACTTAATTTGCTACTGAAATTTAAATGTACAGTAGCAATCTACAATTAAGCAATCTTTTGTAATAGCACCCTGCCATACTAGAAGATTTCAGGTGTAACATTGTGTACTATTAGGTAGCAAAAATATTGACACTGGTAAAGCACATCCGGGCTATGATCTGACATTTATTCAAATTAACTATTGCTTGGCAAGAGAAGAGAGGTTGCACAGAAATTCAGCTGCTGTCCTCCGTCAGCGACAACTTCTTCAGACACCTAGAAGTCCCTTCTGCTGATGTGTTTCCATGCACAATCAACACCGGAGTCTGAATGTCAGGTACCCCGAGTCCTTTCACAGCTGGATTAGGGCAGAAGGGCTGCTTACAGAGAGGTTTCCTCTTTGAGTCTCTGATCTCAGTATTTCCTGAAATGAGATCTCACCCTTTAACAGGGGAACACGTGTTACCTGAAAAAGGACTTGAGTTTTGAAGCGTGTGGGTTAGGACATGAAGCCTTGTTGTCTTGGCCAAGATGTTTAAGGTTTTCCTCATCCTCTGGGGTGGTCTCAGTGAACTCAGTTCAGAGGTGAGGTGGCTGTTACATCATTTTTCCTGCCTGACGGAGTTTGTTGCTCACTGGCACTAGAGGGATAGCGTTCCGTCCGTCAGACAATCTCACTTCCTCACTGTCATGTTAATCCATGCAATTCTAGGAACATCGTGTAGGACATTGCAGGTCATAGGAAATTTGACCCTTAAGCCAGTTTGTCCTGCTTATGCCGGCTCATTCCTGCCTTGGCTTTTGTTCTCACCCACTGGCTTGAATAGTTCTTTCTTTTCAATCAGCTGTTGCCTTTAAGCTTGTCTTCTCACTTTCCCACATCAGTGCCTCCACTTTAGGAAAGCCTGAGGCATTCTAGCAAGAGGTTCTAGGTGGTGTGTGTGTGCGTATGTATGTGCGTGTGTGCTTGTGAGCATGTGCGTATGTGCGTGCATGCGTGTGTGTGTGTGCATGTTTATGTGTGTATGTGTGTATGTCTGTGTGTGCATGTGTGCGTGTGTGTATGTGCATGTGTGTGTGTGTGCATGTGTGTTTTTTGAGGAGCATAAAGACAGTATAAATAAGTGCTTCCATATAGAGAGGATCTTGAGAGCGGTTTGGAGGTTCTCGAAGAGGAGTCCAGCAATTCATGTACCCTTGACAAAACATTGGTACTCCTCTATCAGGGAAGGCAGAATTCTTCAACCAAATGCGCATATTCAGGAAGGATACACATGGAGTGGGGAGGGAGGTAGACAATAACTTCCTAGCCAGCCCCATCAAACAAATCAACTCAAGACAGAATATTGATGAGGCAGATGGCATCAGGAGCCAGAAACCAATTGCCGTATCTCAAAGAACACTCATAGGACACCAAAGAACACCAAAGTTCTTGACAGTTACCTTAAAGTTCTATATGCAAATTAATCTATTTTGAGACTCCCAAAAGGGTGAGTTATTTATTGCTCAAGCACTACCACTGCATGGAGTATCCTAAGGATGATATCGATGACAACAAGTTGGAGAAGTTTGCCTCTTTTGTAATTCATTTGAAGTAGTATTTAAAACACACAAATACACAAGCACATGTATGTGAGCACACATGCACACTCATGCATGTGTGTGCATGCAATCTCAAAAGAAGATACCTAGGAGACCCAAATACAGCCAACCCTCTGTACTGTAGGCTCTGCATCTAAGGATGGACCCACCCACCAACGGAAAGCATTGAGGGAAAAAAGTGCATTGGTACTGAACATGTACAGAAGTCTTTCATCATTGTTCTCTAAACTACAATATTACAGCTATTTACATAGCATTTACATTATAAGCAATAGAAATAATCTAAGATAATGTAAAGTGAGAGAACGTGCATGGTTTATATGCAAATACTATGGGATTTTATGACAAGAGGCTTGATCATTCATGAATTATAGCATCCATGGGAGCTTTTGAAGATATTAAGGAAAAATCATCAATATTTTTCCTGATACAGAAAAGAATTTAGGATGGGACCTTCAAGTACCTTTGCTAAGATAAAGTGCCAAGTCACATACTATTCTTGTACCTCTCAATCAAGCCATTTATTTGCATCTATTATCTTTTATTCTTGATGTTTCTGCGTCCACAGAAGGCATTTCACCTGACTTTAATGAATATGTTGGGAAAATAAAATATCAATGAGTCTCCAGCCACACTTAACTGAGTAAGTTGTGTTTTAAGGGGGAAAATTCAAGGGAGAGATCTTTATGATGCATAATTGATGTCCCAAGGTTCTTTTTAGAATCCACAGTCAAAGGTCCGAGGAACCAGAATGGAGCCCAGAGAGCTTAAGTGCTTCGCTAGATGTCACATTGGGCTTCTACCCAACTGGTGACATCATCCTGTGGAGCCTGGTGTTGGGGCAGAATCACATCTGTCTTCTCTACCAGGGTTTTCGGAGGAGGGAGGCCAGCAACCACCCCATTCTTAAGAAAAGAGGCATGGAGTCTAAAGCTGCTACAGACATTTCCGGTTCTGATTTATCCGCCCATTGCTGGCCTTGGGGCTAACTTGCTCCTTTCCCTTGGGCACAGCAGTGTCAGGACCAGGGTGAGACAGGTGATACACACAGGGTGCAGACATTGAGGATCTAGAACCTCATCTTGAGGCCGTTAAATTTTACACCCCAGCCGTCTCCCTTAATTCCAGCCCTGGGTGATGCACGGCCTTTGCAGGAATGGAGAAGAGACTACTGTCTTTCAATAACGTCTACGGAAATGAGCGCATATGAGACTTTCACAGATTCGGGAGTTCTGGGCACAAGACACCCCAGTGGGGGAAGACTGGTAAGGGAGCCAACCGTGTATGGATTTGGAGGGTGTTGGTGGAACACCATAGGACACACCGGGATTCACTCCCTAGAAAGACTTGGGGCAAAGGCGGAACGTACTATGGGAGAATTAACACAGATGGAACCAATTCAGTAAGGCTCTCTGGAGGCATAGTCCTGGGCATGTGGTTTGACCTGACCCGGTAATATCAGAAAATGCTTTCCGGGCTTTTTATGATCTTGATATCAAAGCCCAGTGAGACCTACACCAAAACCGACCACCAGGTCTGTTCATGCTAGAAAAAAAGGGGCTTCCTGAGTCAGGGACCAGCAGGCCCCCACCATGGGAGCCGGTATGGACAATGTAGCATGTAGGAAGGAGTGCTGCAATGCATCCTGGGGCTAAGACTCCCCAGATCCAGCTGTGAGCACCTTGGACTCTTATTTCTTTCTTTCTTTCTTTTTTTTCTGGTTTTTCAAGACAGGGTTTCTCTGTAGCTTTGGAGCCTATCCCGGAACTAGCTCTTGTAGCCCAGGCTGGTCTCGAACTCACAGAGATCCGCCTGCCTCTGCCTCCCGAGTGCTGTTGGACTCTTATTTCTAACCAGTACTTGTCAATCTACTGGTAACTGTCCGCTCTAAGTTTCATGCGTGTTGATTTATTTATTTATTTTCCCTGTTTTGGCGCCATCTGTAACTCCCGGTGTGTCAATACACTTTGTATGTGAATTGGAAGAAGATGGTAAATTTGAAAGCTGGGGAGGGGAAGACCGAGCTACGGCACTCAGGTGACGTCATACTAGAGCCTTCAACACCCACATACATTGGAACATGCCCTGGTGGGGAGTTGGTTAGGAGGCCCAAGAGCCCGTTGCTCCTGGTAAAGTAAGTAAACTTTGTAGTTCTGGAACGCTGCACTGTCCTCCTCCCTACCACATCCCCGTGAGGACATCACTGCTGACAATAGCTCTCCTCTCCAAGATCATTCCCGTGACTCTTCCTCAGACAGATTTCTAGGCGCCATAAGCTCTGACATTGGGTGGCATCAGTAGCACCGGGAACACCTGCCATAAGAAGAATAGTGACATCATCTCTCAGACTCTCACCTTTTTTTTTCCTTTTAAGACCAGGTTTCTCTATGTAGTCCTTACTGCCCTGAAACTTACTTTGTAGACCAGGAGACCAGGCTGGCCTGGAACCCATGGGAACCTGCACGCATGCTTGTCTTTGCTGGTATGGAAGGCATCTACTAAAACGTCAGGGACATACATCTTGCAGGTAACAAGTTGGCTTTCAGTCCCATACTTGCCTGCTTCTAGAAATCGACTTCATAGTCACAACCCACTGCCTCCCTCCCACCTGCCAGGAACCCGATACCTTGCCAACTCAGTGACTTCCTGCGTTGCTTGGAGGACTCCATCTCTGAGTGTGCAGGTCTTGCTGAGGAGACAGGCAGCGAGGAGGCCAGGCTATGCCCTCCTCTCCTACCTCCTCCATCAGAGCAACTCTGCTCTTCTCTGTGGCATATCTAAGGCACCTGCGTAAGATTACGCCAGGAGAGATATTTCTGTGGTTAAGGGCTTGAGAACCTCTCTATGACCTGCAGACATCATAAAGAGCATCTCATTTCCCTTAGTTTCAAGACTGGGTTCTAAACTCTGGTCAAGAGCCATGTGGGCAGTCACACTGCTCCGTTTGCACATTCCTTTTTGTTCTCTAGAGCCCCTCCCCAAAGATGGTCTTCCAAATATTCTTCCAACCCGTTGCCCAGCTTAGTGCAAGAAGATCCAGCCTCCTTTACCTCCTTTGCTGCACAATCCATGGCTATAATTAGAACCCGCCTATCTCCTGGATGTTCACTAATAGGGCAGCAAGGCTAAAAACAGAAGCTTTTGACAGCCTCTCCCAGAACAATGGAGCTCATGTCTAAGCAGTTTCTCAAAGACATTGAGAACAGCAATCTTGACTCCAATTTTGGGGAAATGTTCCCCACCACATATCATGTCAGTGGCCTCTTCATTTTCACATATACTCAGAAAATTTCATCATGTCTGCTACCTTTCTCTTCCGTTTGCTCCTAATAAGTGAGGAGGATAAACGTGCCCAGAGGAGGCAGCCAAACCCACAACAAAGGGCTTGTGAGCTTGTCGCTGCTTACGAAAACTGAGAGAAACCCTGGATTTCCAAACACAGGTAAAGAATCCTGCCCTCTGACGTAAGTGTGATGTAACAAGCTTTGCCCTAAACATCCAGCTGATACAGTTGACACAACAATGCCTTCACATATTCCCCAGAGTCCTGCCTAAACTTTCACACCAGCTGGAAGAATATGCCAATGGTATAATGTGATTTGAAAACTCTTCAAATCTGCTATCAGTTCAGTACTACAAAGATCAGCGGAGGCTAGGACCTGCTTGGCTTCATGACAAAAGAGTTGGAGGAATAGAACTTTGGGAGAATTTCCATTTGCTGTGAAGAACATTAAATGATACCCTTCTCCTCTCTCTTCCTCTTTCCACTTTCCACTTTCCACTTTCCACTCTCCCTCTCTCCCTCTCCCTATCTCTCCCTCTCTTTTTCTGAGACAGGGCCTTACTATGGAGATCTGCCTGGCCTCAAACTCAGAGAAATTTGCCTGCCTCTGACTCCAGAGTGCTGGGATCAAAGGTGTGTGTCACCGTTCCTGGCTAAATTTCTTTCTTTTTTTCTGAATGATATTTCTGAGGTCCCTCAGCTTGTTGCTTCCTTTCTACCACACATTTTTCATTCTGAATTTGGAGTTTCTGGGAAGATACTTGATCTTAAGCTTTCTGGGATTCGCATTATCATCATCGCCATCATCATCATCATCAGCAGCAGCAGCAGGGCAGCAGCAGCAGCAGGGCAGCAGCAGCAGCAG
>JAQHUG010000382.1:1059564-1076072 GCA_028555095.1 Dicrostonyx torquatus | reverse complement strand
GGATTAGGTCAGAAGACCTGAGCATCACTTGGGCTTTTCTGTAGAGATGCTTCATCCTGGGCAAGTCTTAAAATTTTTCTCATTTCCTTTTACTCTTTGTAGGAGGAGAACACTGAACAAAGATTTAGAACATGGCTTCCATCTCTGTTTATTTTACTCTAGCTACTGTAGATCAGGCGTTGTGCTAGATGTCGAGGGTGGGGTATTGACCAACACAAATGTGATCTCTCCATCAAACACACACTTGAGTTGGAGAAAGAAGGAAGCAAAAGGGAAAGCCCAGTGTGGTTAGGGCTTAATTAATAAATCATAGGGGGCAAGGTAGGGAAGACAGGACCTGATTAAGACAGATGCTTTAGCTGGGTGTGATTGAATTCTAGCACTTGGAAGAGAGAAGGGAAGATCACTGCAAGTTCATGGCCAGCCTGGGCTACATAGTAAGTTCTAAACTAACCTGGGCTACACATTGAGATCCTATCTCTTTCAAACATATATACTAACAAATGATGAGTGACAGGACAGACTCTGAGAAGCAGGCATCATCTTAGTCTAATCACAAGGAAAACCTACTTAACACTCTAAGTAACAGGGGTCGTGTTCCCAAAGATGGCTTTGGCATTTATGCTTTCAGCATTATGACTAATTGAATTCTTGTTTCTATAAATGCTCCAGAAAGCTAAGTAAACTATAAAGCAAGACTTTAACAGTAACAAAAGTGATGGAAATTCTTTGCTAAAAGCAAAAATGATGCTATGACCAGATGGTGAGTGATCCTGGGGAGCAGTTTGTAATCGTTATCACGTATAGATGAGAGCCAAGACTGAAAGTAGCCATTGTGTGGAAGGACCAGCCCATGAGGAAAGAGAAATGGCCCTTTCCATCGAAAGCAAAAACATTTATCTTTGCTTAAGAATCCAGGTCCATTAAAATAGCTATAAGGAGAAGTTGGATCCCCATGCTTATAGGACGGGCAGATGAGGTATCCTAGTTTCCATTGTATATGTCAGTGGTTTCAAACTTAGTAATATACAAGAAGGAAAATATGATTATAGACCAGTGACATTTTAATTAATAATAACAATAATCATCCTCTTAATAATTTCGTGTGTATGTTTGTGTTTATATATGGGCATGCATGCCACACTGCACATGTGGAGGTTAAAGGACAACTTTGTGGAGGGACTTCACTAGTTCCACTTTACATGGGTACTGAAGATTGATCCAGGCTGGTGTAGCAAGCACCCTTATATACTGAGCCACCTCACTAGATCTAGGTGATTGACATTTTGATGTGACAAATGAATAATCCTTTGCAAGAAAGATTGCTACAATTTATGGTGCACAGGTCTCCATCAGGACTCTACCACATACAAAGTTTCCACGCAGAAATCAGTAGTTTTTTTGTAAATACATGATAAAACATACTGATTACACTGAGAAACAAATCAGGGCAACGGTATCATTCCCAGAAACCTCACCATACCTTGGAATAAACAAAACCAAGGAAGTGAAAGACTTCTATAGTGAAAAGTTTAAATAATGAAATAAATTGAGAAGGTCACTACAAAATGGAGAGACTACTCATGCTTATGGAACAGGAAGAATTAATATTGTGGAAATAACCATCTTACCAAAGGCAATCTACATACAGATTCAATGAAACCCCAATAAAAACACCCATTCCATTCTTCAAAGATATAATAAAAACAACTGTAAGATTCATATGGAAGCACAAAAGAACACAGACAGGCAAAGCTGTCCTCAGCAAAAAGTACACTGCTGGAGGCATGACTGTACCTGATTTCAAGTTTTGTCACAGAGCCATTGTAATAAAAACAACATGGTTCTGGCACAGAACCAGGTATGCAGAACAATGGAGCAGAATAAAAGACACACACACACACACACACACACACACACATATCTCCTTGCAATGGTAATCATCAGACTTTTGGCAAAGATGCCAAAAATATACTATGGAGAAAGGACAGCATTGCCAACAAATGGTGCTGGGAAAACTGGGTATCTAGATATAAAATAGTGAAACTAAATCCTTAATTTTCATGCCATTCCCAAAACCAGCTCTAAATGAAGCAAGAATCTCACTGTAAGATCCAAAACTCTGAAGCTGCTAGAGAAAACAGATGCATATACACAAAGGAATTTCATTTAACTGTAAAGCAAGATGAAATTATGACACTTGCAGGAAAATTAATGAAAAAATATGTGGAACAACCTAACCCAGGTTTAGAAACACCATACTTTCTTTCTCAGATGTGTGTCCTAGTTTTGAAGCTGTGGAATTTTTTTTATTTGACGTGAGAGTCAACAGAAGCCAGGAACAAGAAAGGAGCCATGGAAGAGGTGTAGGGGTAAATCAGACAATATGAACGCAGATGGGAGGGGCAACTAGGTGGGAGGTTTAAGATGGGATGGGAATAGAGTGATGGGGGAGGAACAAGGAGTGGGAGAGAGGGGTCATCAAAAACAAGGATGCATGAAAAAAAGCAGATGAAAACACACTACTTTATGAGCTAACCAATGCATAATTTATTTTTAAAAAGTCATAAGCTGCTGTCATAAACAAAAGGTTATTCCATGAAAAATCCCAGTGCTATGTGTGAGTCACTTTTCAATGAGTTGTTGGTCATTAAGACCCCAGAGGCGCTCCCCCAAACAATACAGACTATTGCCGTTTCTCTTAGTTGCTCACGGAAACTAGGTAAGACCCTATTACTGAAGACTCTAGATGCAGGACTGAGAGAAATCAAGCTAGAACTGAATTTAAATCTTCCTTCCTATTGACTAGAATTCATATAGCTCAAAGGTACCATGCTGGATGATGGGAGAAAAAAGTCATCAATGTTCTGCTCAGCTGTGGATCCTGCATTGTATGGTATGGACCCATCAGACAAGATATGGCTACTGGTGTATTAGTGACATATCCATTATGGGGGAAATCCAATTGCTTTTTGATTGGAGTCAAGGTCTGCTCTATAAGAGGGAGTTCATGCCTGGTACTACAAACTTGATTAAAAGCTCACGGCTCGGGAGGGCACAGGCCCCAGTTGTTAATCTACTACAATTGTTTTACTGAATGGCCATGTTGTCAAAATGTCTTTTAAATATTTGTGTTTATTCCATAGATTGTGGTGCTCTCTGCCTTTGTCAGGGAAGTGTCTTTTTGCAGTGGGCAACAGTCAACACAAACTCATTAGTCAAAGTGCTAAGAACACTGACCGTTGAATGCGAGATGTCTGTATTTGTTAATCTCACCGAGAGAGAATAAAAGTTATTGCCTAAATTCTCTTAGTAGAATTATGGAATATTTATTTTCTTTCAGATAGGGCAGTGTCCCTAAGGTGGGATTTTAAAGAACAGCACCAAACATAGGAGAAGGTAGGATTTATAGTAGCCCCCTATCTGCAAGGGTAGGAAGCTTCCTAGAGCTTTGGTTATGTGGGAGCTTGGCAGAGCATCTCAGAATTACACAGCAGAAGATCTTATCAGGGTGGAGGTCGGGCTATAGGGTGTGGAACGTCAAATTCTAGAAAGAGAGTCAAAGCATGGTCAAAGTTAAGTTTTACAGAAAACAGGAATGAACTGATTTTGACCTTGGAATAGCATGACTTTTAATGTTAAGATGGAGTCAGCCTGGTACATCATTCTCTACTTGTCTCATGTATCTCTTTCAAATCCTTGATAGGGAATGGTAATTTTGCCTGTTGCATAGACTAGTAATGCCAACAGAGGGCAAGTATTTTAGTAGTTTTCATCTGGTGGAAGACAAACTTTGTATTATGATTAAGGTCTCTTTAACTATGTCTGATTGGTTAGCACAGAAAGAATACATTTTTCTTAAAGCCTTTCTCTTTGTTTTACACAGAGCAGGTTAAGTGGCTTATCATATTGTAGAACCATTTCAGGGAATGAACTTACCTGCTGGTAGATCTTAGTTTATTTGTTTTTAACAGGTACCTTTTTAACAACAAGGGAGCCTGGTATGCCAGTAGGCATCATTTAGAGGTCTGGGTCATTTCTCTAGCTTTGACATGTCTGTCTGTCTGTATGAATGAATCATATCCCCTAGGCTCTTACTAGCTCCATTTTATTGTGGCTGTTGTTCTTGGGGATCAACCATCATATGACAGTGGTATTTCCAAAATTTCTGGGGTCCCTTTTGTAATTGGGCTGCATTTTTGTTGGTAGCCTTTCTTGGGCTCTCTTCAGGAATTCCAGTCCTGCTGTATAGTACTAAGGTTTGGCTGCTTTCCATGATCCACTCATGGTTTTAATTCTAACATCATCTAGATGATTCTTATATTACAAAGTTTGGCTGCCGGCATAAAATACATTTTTTTATATAAATGCATGGAGGTGAAACTTTAATATTTTGTTAAACAAGTGATAGTTTAATCTGGAAAGATGTAGCTGAACTGATTAGTTGAACAACTACAGGAATTAGGTGTTGGGCCAGTTCTTGGGGGCTGGTTTCTGTCCCTATATCCTAGAATCCTTGTTATATAGTCCACCCATTTCTGTTGATGGGGGACTTTCAGCTAGGAGATACTCTTTTGACAGAGGGTAACAAAATTAGGTGGCTTGCCTGACATAGGACAGAAAAATTTAAACAAATGTGCTTGAATCTAGGGGTAGGGAAAGTCATATCCAATTAATTAATTAATCCAGGGATTAATTTTTCTATATAATATAGCCGCTAGGAAGTTGCCCAAACTTCTGTAAATATTCTATCTTTGCTCATACAAGAACCTTTAATTGAACTAGTGAGTCTTCCCTACAAAGAATGAATACAACATAGTAGGAGGGGGACTAGTTGAAAAAAAGAAGGGATTTGAGCCGGGTGGTGGTGGCACATACCTTTAATCCCAGCACTTGAGAGGCAGAGGCAGGCGGATCTCTGTGAGTTTGAGGCCAGCTTGGTTTACAAGAGCTAGTTCCAGGACAGGCTCCAAAGCTACAGAGAAACCCTGTCTTGAAAAACCAAAATGAATGAATGAATGAATAAAGGGGATTCAACAGGAGAGGTGTCTTAGTCAGTGTTTCTATTGCTGCGAAGAGATACATGACTACAGCAACTCTTATAAGGGAAAACATTTAATTGGCTTACAGTTCAGAGATTTAGTTCATTGTCATCATGGCAGGACATGGCGGCATGCAGGCAGACATGGTGCTGGAGAGGTAGCTGAGAGTTCAATATCCTGATCTGCAGGTGATAGGAAATGAACTGTGTCCCACTCTGTGCATAGCTTGAGCATATGAGACCTCAAAAACCTCCTCCACTATGACACACTTCCTACTCGAACAAGGCTACACCTCCTAATAGTGCTACTTCTATAGGCCAAGTATTCAAACACATGAGTCTGCGGATGCCATTCCTAGTCAAATGACCACTAGAGGGATAAAGACAAACGAGGGACAGGGGTGAATCTGACAAAATATACCATGCAGGTGTATGGAATTACTAAAAATATCTCCAATTGTATACATGTACAAAGTTGCTAAAAAATATAGGTAAATGTGGTCTAATTAATTATAAACCCAAGGTGCATCCCATCAAACTGTGAAGGTGTCCAGGGAGATGGGTGCACGCTTTTCCAGGAGAGCAATAACCTATGCTCAGATTTTAAAGGCTTGTTTCTTCAGAGCAACAGTTACAAAAGACCTGGAAAGGTTACCTTCCTTCAGCTTCTGCTTTGCATGCCTAAGCAGAGCTGACTGGTGAGAGCAGGAAACCCAGGGCTGCTGGGCTGAGGGAGCGAGGGAGGGGAGGGAGGAAAGGCCTTAACGCTAATTAGGTTTGAAAGACAGCAGGATGGGTCCAGCCCTGGCATGTCGAGAAGATGGGAACCCTAGCAGCTGATGCTAAGTTCAGACTAAACTCACTGCAAGTCCCCAGGGAAAGTCACAAGGTAAACCTGATAGTCCCTGTCATTTACAATCATTATCAGGAGGCTGCTTCTGTAATTTTACTGGGGAGCCAGTTAACAGCTCTGGGAGGCTTGGGTTGGGGGGGAGGAGGATTTCCCAGCTCTCTGCTTGTTTTGAAAGGAGAAAATCAAGGTGCTTTCAAGTGCTGTCTACAGATGCTGTCTCCTCTAAAGACACAATGACTTCATGCAAGGTGGTCACCTCTCAGGTCAGGCAAACATTGAAGTCAATTCCTCTGTCTTAATTTCCTCTTTTCTCTAGCTTCCTAAATTAGCTCCCAGATAGGCCAGTGAGCCTTGTTCTTTTTTTTTTTTTTTCCTAAGCCATAGTGATGCTGGCCCATCCTTTAACCCTATTTGGTATTCAAGAAAATGCCTTGTGCTACATATGCATCACCTTGTAAAGATTTTGGGAAAGGCCAGTTAATGACCGAAGGAAATGGACAAGGATGATCACTTATTTTGATTCCTCAACTTCAAATGCTGGTGCATCCTTTCTCTTGCCTTCCTGTCTTAAACATTTTATTGTCTATGATTTTATTTTATGTGTTTGGGTGTTTTAACCTGAGTGTATGTGTTCTATCTGCACAACTTGCAGACAAGTGAGAGTTTAATTTTGGTGACTTTTACCAACACGTAAGTGGGTGGTTTCTGCTAACAAACCCCAGCCATCTTCCCGTCTCTTTACCCCAAAATGCTGAGGTTACAGGTGTAGTCAGCTATGTTTGATTTATTTATTTATTATTATTATGATTATTTTTAATGTGGGCACTAGGGATTTGAATTCAAGTCCCCATGCTTGTGCAGCAATTGCTGTTACCCACTGAACAATCTATCTAGCCCAGGAATCTTTTCTTTGTAGTCTGTTTCTAAGACTAATTTATGGTGGTACACTTCTGTTTCATGTCAATTGCTTTATGGAGTTCCATTAGATAAAGTTAGTGCAATAGGACTATTTTTTATGTCAATGGACATTTTGTATTGCTCATCATTTTAAGCATTTATATATGTTTGTATGATAAGATGCTTGTATAAAATAGCGTAAGGATGTAAGTACAGGAATACAAGAAGTAGCTGTGGATTACTGACTATGTGACTGTCTCTCACTATTCACCCCCACCTCGCCCCCCTACACATGCTTTTAAATTCTCTCTGGGTCACTGGTGCTTCAATAATTTCATTATTGCATCTTTTTGCTTATTTTCCTTCATGTTTTTATAACTAGTGATTCACCGGGCTTCTTGAATACGTGAGTTAGGAATGTCTTCCAATTTATAAACTTCATTTTGTCAACTTCTTGCCTTCTCCGCCACTTCATGGATGCTTCTTGTGTGTGCTTTGAACTTATTGACGTTTCACTAAGTCTGGTAAGTCTCTTTGTTTATGTGGCTATGATCTGTGTCCTTTGGTTTGTAAATGGTTTTCAGTAGATCACATCACTTGGAGCTGCAGAGACCACTCAGCAGTTAAGAGCACTGAAGGTCTTCTGGAAGACCAGGACCCACATGGCAGCTCACGACCACCTGCAACTCCAGGTACAGGTGATGTGACCCGTGTTCTGCTCTGGGGGCACTGCATGCCCATGGCACACAGACATACATGTAGGTAAAATACCCAGACACACATATAAAATAAAAACAGTTACAAAAACTTAAAAAAAAATCATGCACACACTAATTCTTGTGTACTCCCTGACTTTTGATGGGATGATAATTAGTACATTTAAAATTGTAATCACTCACTGTCTGCTGCTAGCCAATGATTTGCATATATCAACCTTCGGAACTTCCAAATCCACCTTATTAGTTATGTTAATATTTTCAGATGTCTTGGACTTTTTTACATAGGTATTTATGTCATCCTTGAAGAAAAGCTTCTCTAGTCTCTACTTTTTGCTATACCCATTTTCTTCTGAGGGGAACAGTTAGAGCCTCCAATCAGCTCACAAAATCAGTAGTGCTGTCTGGCTTTCATTACAGTCCTTTGAGAACCGACTCATTGTCTTCTGAGTGTCACAGCTTCTGAGGGAGCCTGCTGTAAACTTTTGTTTGATCTGCAGCCTGTGGTATTTTCCCCTTTGGTTACCTTCATTAAAAAGAATAAATAAATAACAGCAACTGATTTTCAGTGGTTTTACTATAATGTGTGTGTGTGTGTGTGTGTGTGTGTATTGTAGGAGCTAGCCAATGTAGGAGCCAGCCGTGATAAACTAAATAGAAACAGACTACCCAAAGGAAGTTCTTAACTTCCAGCCATTGTCACTTGCTAGAGTAGGACTCAGCCATTGATAAGTTTAATGGAGGCCAGAGTCTCAGTAGTTTAACCTGAAGCAATACCTGGTTGCATTTCAGGAAGGACCATAAACTGAGATTACCTGAGCGCCACCCAAGAATAGACCATCCAAAGGAAATGTCTAAAGTTCCAACTGTTGTAGAAAGGATCACCTGTCAGCACACACTCACCAGGACACCCCTAGACCAATGTCAGCCAATCAGGAGTCATGAACCTTAGAAATTCCTCACCCCCACCTTTACTACTATAAAAATCCAACCTTCTGAGTCGGTGCTCTCCGATTATTCCAATACCTTGAACATGCGGAGAGACCGAGTTTGCAAATTTGCATAAAATAAAGGCTCTTTTAGCTTTTACATACAGGATTCGGTCTCCTTGTTGGTTTTTGGGGGACTTCCCGAATCTGGGCATGACATGTATGTGTGTGTGTGTGTGTGTAAGTGTGTTTGTGTATATTCTGCTTATTATTCTCCAGAATTCTTGGATGTTGTCACTTATTAGAAGTTTAAACTTCTTATCCATTACTTTGTCAGAATTCCTCTGTCCTACTTCTTCTCTGTCTTCTATCTTGGATCCAATAATACGCACAGGTAACCAATCACCTGTGATTCCCCAGTTCCTTCTATAAAACAGCATCTGTATGTTACCTGCTCACGTTCCTCTGTCTGCTTCAAATGACCTCTAGCTTACTCGTAACCCTCCGTCTGTGTGTGTTCCCTGCAGATCTAATTAGCATTTTCATCCTGTGGTTAGTTGACTCTGTGGTGTAGAACAGAGATGGATGGGCAACTGTTTCTGCAAGCCATCAGCCAGCATTGCCCTCTAAGCGCACAGTAACCTACGTCGGATCTGCTCCTTAGGTGCAATTGTTCCCAACCTGTGGGTCGCAACCCCCACAAGGGTTGCATATCAGATATTTAACATGACGATTCATAACAGTAGCAAAATTACAGTTGTGGAGTAGCAAGGAAATAATTTTATGGCTGGAGGTCACCACAGCATGAGGAACTGTGTTAAAGGGTCGCAGTCTAAGGAAGGTTGAGAACCCCTGACTTAGAGCAAAGTTAGCGTTATTTGACAAGATAGATGGAGGTGACTGAAGGGTTCTCGAGCATTCGTACTACTTTCCAGATGATATTCTTCCTCTGTCACTTGGCTAGGATTATTTTGAGCCCAAGCATCTTCAAATGAAGATGTCGCTAGTTGAAGGCCTAATTCCTTATTTTTTTTTTTTTTTTACAGCTTTTCACAACTCAGGTTGATCTTTCTATTGCCTAACTCCATAGAAACCCTTCTCTTCCACGCCATTCAAGGGAGAGATGGATTTCTCACCTTGGTTCACCTAACCTCTCAGTAGAATTTCACATACCGTGGTCACCGTACTCTGAAAACCCGTTCTTGCCATTCACACTGCGGCACTCGGTTGTCTGCTTTATCCTTTCCCATGACCTGCAGCGCCTGGGTACCCTGGACACATTCTGCTATCCAGTCTTTGGTTTTTCAGTATTCCAGGGTTCAGCTAAAGTCTCCATGCTTATTGTGTTTCCTTGGCCATCTCATCCAAGGCCACAATTTTGCGTACGGTCTAGGTATAGATGACTCCATAATTAATCTCTAGACTGAGTTCCATGTATCTAAAGACTTTAACATTGTGAAACCCAGAAAGAACAATGGATTCCATGCTCCTTTGGCGCAGCTCTTTCTCATCTCATGCTCTCCTAGTTTCCGACAGAAAGTGACTCTATTGCTCTTTCCTGAGCTCCATATTCAGGTCATTAGCAAGTCGGGTCGGCTTGCTCTAAAGCTGATCCACATATTATGTGACATCTACGTATTGCCCTTTGCTAACTCGTCTGTTTGCTCACCCTGCCTCATCATGACACAGCCAGGTTCTTCTCCTGACCTTTTGACGTTAGTTTATTATGAATGAGATTTTGCAAAAAGATTCACCCCGTATGCTACTATGTTCCTTTTGTTTGTTGTCCAGTATTCTCCATGCACAGAATAGTTCAGATAGTGAATTCTAAATAGATACTAGCCAAATAAAAATCATTGTGAACTTTTACAATAGAATTATCTGTTAATAGTTTTATACAGTCTTTCTTAAATGAGTCACATATAAATTTGTAAACTCTTTATCAGAATGTGTCCTGCAGTCTTGAACCGTGGACATGAACAAAAGCAGCTCCGGACAGCATCGGCCTCATTATTTTATCAAAGATAACTACATTGTAAGATCTGTGGGAGCAACACTCTCATAAGAGACTCGGAAGAAATCTCTGTAGCCTCCTGCCGAGGAATTAACACTCTAAGAAGTTTAAAAATATTAATGTTGGCTTTTGAAAAGATTCAGAAAGTAGGTCCTTCCTAATCCGTGCATTTAGAGCATGCCATTAAAAGTGGAGTGGTTAATGGAATTTACTCCTTAAAGTTACGTCAGCATTTCCCAAAGCCGTCCTCACTGCATGGCTGCATTGTTGTTTTCAATCCTGCCTTTTAGCAACCACTTTAACCAAATAACCAAACCCAACCTCATTAGAGAAATGTTCCAGCCAGGCGGTGGCATATGCCTACAGTCCTAACCTTGGGAGGCAGAAGCAGGAGAATTTGCTAAATTTTAGGTAAACCTGGGCTACATAGTGAGACTTATCTCAACAAACAAAACAACAAAAACAGCAAAACAATAACAACAAAACAAAAACAAGGAGGGGAGAAGGAGAAAGGGAGCTTGGCGAGGAGGGAGGGACAGAGGGACTGAGCAGGAGGGTGCTGTCTTCTGTCTGGGGCATTGACCCCAGACCCTATGGATTTTCCAGTGTGAGCTAGGAAGAGAAGCCTGGCTTCTTTCTTTCTTTTTGTTTTCTCCACCCCAAAAAGTTGGCTACCAATGCCTCACTTTTAGGGTGCTCTTGGCACCTGGGGTGGTGCAGAGTGCCAGTCCCACACCTTGGTGGATCTTGAAAAACTGCTCCGGATCTTCCCTGAAATGTTATGGACAGAATGCTGAGGCTAGAATGCAAAGCAGGAGGGGGCGGGCTGTGAGTTAGGGATGGGCAGAGATTTGACTCTGAAGAGAAAATTCTTACTGGGTCAAGGCTGCTTTTGCATAATTCTATTATCACCAGGAAGAGGGGAAATAATCATATTAGGTGTGTGCTGTCCTGCTGGATGTGGCTTGTCTTATCTTACCTTGCGTTTGAAGTCACACAGGCTTTCTGTGAGTGACTTGCTCAGAAGCCGCCAATCAATAAGGCAGGTGCTGCCAGAGCAAAGCTGGGGAGTTTTTGATGTTGACAATGACAGGCATTTCTGTGTGGAAAGGGTAATCCATTTAGACACAGTTGTGTGTGTGTGTGTGTGTGTGTGTGTGTGTGTGTGTGTGTGTGTTGTTACTTTCTGCAACAGAGGCAGTTCCATTCGGGATGTTGCCTCAGGCAAGTGGAGCACAGGTCATCTATCCACATAGTTGTGGGAGATTCATGTGCGGAGGCTTGTGCCTTCGGGTCCTCTCTTCATCGGCTTACAGAGCCCAGGTGTTCCATCACTCTGCCCTGAGTTTCTGACCCGTGTGCCTCTTCCTGGAGCCCAGTGCAGTTCGCTGTCCACAGCAAACTTTGCGCTCATGCCGGGACTCTTCTGTCTTGAGGCGGGCCTTATCAGAAGACTCTCTTACAACCGCCTTGGGGTGGTGAGGGAAATGTTA
Source organism: Dicrostonyx torquatus (assembly GCA_028555095.1). Classification (NCBI taxonomy): domain Eukaryota; kingdom Metazoa; phylum Chordata; class Mammalia; order Rodentia; family Cricetidae; genus Dicrostonyx; species Dicrostonyx torquatus. The sequence continues at coordinate 1,064,129 of JAQHUG010000382.1, read as the reverse complement.
CAGCTCTTGTTTCACGTATGCACATTGGGTATTTCCATGATAGAGACCAGGTGAGAGACGGTCTAAAGGGAAGAGAACTTCAAGAAAGAGGGATGGGGGGGGAGGGGAGGACTGGTTGTTTCATGCTCTCCCCTTGAAAAAAAATATTTTTAAAGGAAAAAACCCTCTACTCTTTGTAAAAATACAAGTATTCTTTTTAAAATTAGTTTATGTTAATTTTACCTAATTTGGGGATTTTGTTGCAACATCTTCACACATGTCTATATAATGTATTTACTCTTTTCTGTTCCCGTCCACTTTGCTGATCCTCTTCTCCTTCAACTTATTCTTTCTTCTGTTTTCCTGTCGTTTATTTATGTGCTTATTAATTTAGATGACCCAATAAGTCTCACAAGGGCTGCTTATGGGGTCCTGGGTGAGGCGCTGTTTATAGACTTATGTGGTATTTTTTTTTTTTTTTTTTTTGCAGAGCTGGATCATTGAGGAAAATGACTGTCCTTCCCCTAGCAACCATTACTGCCTAGATACTCAGGGAGGGGTGGGAACTTGTGCCCCCACCACAAGCTACCATTATCTGCCTAAGTCCTGGGGGTGACTCAGAGCCCTTCTGTTCTCATGGCAAGATATCGGTAGGCCTAACATAGGCAGGCCTCATGCTGCTAATCACAGCTGCTGTGGGATCAAGAGTGCAGCAGCAGGGCCACGTTCTGTAGTTGGTGCTCCATTCTCTCAAAGAATGCCTCTTTCATTCTTTCTTTCTGCTCCATCTTCTTCCATGTTCCCTGAGCCTCATAAGGGTGATATAAAGGTCTCCTTATCAAGCCGGGTGGTGGTGGCGCACGCCTTTAATCCCTGCACTCGGGAGGCTGAGGCAGGCGGATCTTTGTGAGTTCGAGACCAGCTTGGTCTACAAGAGCTATTTCCAGTGCAGGCTCCAAAGCCACAGAGAAACCCTGTCTCGAAAAACCAAAAAATAAAAAGGTCTCGTTATCACTGAGCCTTCTTATTCTCAACGCCTTGTCCAGTCACAGCTGCCCAAAGTTCTCTGACTAAAGTTGACAGTAGTACAAAAATGATGTGCATAAGCAGAATCATTTAGGCAGAACTTTGGAGGGCATCATATCATTTAGAAAAGTAACAGCAGTACTCGCCTCACTATGAGGATGCAAGCAAAAAAACCAAAACACCAAAATACTCAAAAGGTTATAAATGATCTATTTTTGTAATAATCCGCTCCTCAGCCCCCAGACTATACCTCTGACTGTCCCAGAACACACTATGGACACCAGGCTGGCCTTGAACTCAGAGATCCTCTTGCTTTTGCCTTCTGAGTGCCGGGATTAAAGGTGTATGCCACTATGCCCAGCTAGCAACAGAGCTTTATCATCTAGTTCTTGGACAACTAACAGCCATGGTAAATGTCTGGGTCATGGACTTTCCTGAGCAATGAGTTGTGGGCAGTCGTCCAATCCTGCTGGCATTTCCATCGAATACCTTACCATTTCTGGGAGCAGCTTTATCCATTCAAATAGGGCACTTCCATTAAAACTCTTTTTTAAACTTTTTTTTTTTTTTTAAAGTTTACTAACAGGTTTTCTCATGGCCTTTAAGTTTTTGTTGATCCCCCAACCTTTTCTCTCCCTCATCTAGCTCTCTGCTTAAACATTCCTTCTCCCTCTAGTGCTCCTCCTCCTACAGCTCCGCTCTTTCCTTAAGTCAGTCACAGGACACCCACAATTCCTTTTAAAGCCACATGACATTTGTAACTAAGCCACTGAAGTATTACAACATTGCACCGCCTTTACATCCCAGACTTCACTCAGTTTAGGCAAGAGCTTCGTCCGCAAAGGCGAGAAGCCTCATAAAAGTAACCTTGCACAAAGGTACCATGTAACTTGAGATCTCCCTAGAGATCATGACACTAAGTGTTCTACAGATGAAAGAGCAAATGAGTAATGGCACAAACAGATGTGCTGCCAGGGTGAGGTAGGTCAGAGTTGTGAAAAAAAAATCACACATGTTCCTAGCACCTTGGACTTTCCAATATGGGTAAGGCTTAGAGGATTAGAGAGTAACTAAAAAGAAAAAAAATCAGGCCTAGGCAAGGGTATGGAAGACCTGTATTCTAGAATAATGAGTTTCTTGTTCTAGGAGTTGTGAATGATGTTATAGTTGCCTAAGGCATCTTGTATTGAAATGAGCGCTTGTAGTGGGCATCGTAAGCATAGGCAGCTTACACACCCATTATAGATTCCCACGCTCATGGCAAACATTACTACACTGACCACAGCCTTGTATTCTCTGAGCAACTTCAAAATCCTTCACCGGAACCTTTCGGACAACTATTAACAAAAGGTCATGTTATTCCCTACTTAAAACCTATTTATTATGATCCGTCATGGGGAAAGCTATGGTACAGAAGAAGGGAGCATGACTGAGACCCTGGGATGGTGCACAAGGTGAGGACCACAAGGTGTTGAAACTGGCCTGCTCAGAGCCGCGAGAGCCATGTGTGCTTTTCATCCCAAACCCACCATCGACAAGAATTCTGAGTAGGAATTCTACCTTTAATTAGTGGTCGTTTGATCAGTTCTAAGGTCAATGGACCACCGAGGGGGGTGTCTGTGCCAAGGAAATCAGTAACTTCTACAAATAGGGGTGTATGTGTGCGTGTGTGTGTGTGTGTATATGTGTGGGCACACGTGTGTGTGTTTTCTGGGGGGTGAGATATTTATTTATTTACTTTTTGAACTGTTTGTTAAACATTTGCTTATGCAACACTGAGGGTGAAGTGCCAGAAGGAGAAAAATGGAAGAGGAATTCACAGTTCTTAATTACACCCTGCATCGCCTAACCACTGTTAGACCAGATATCTGAGATAATCAATTTACAAAGAGAAAACTTTTAATTTGGATCAGTTTTGAAATGTCTAGCTTGGGACACTTGTCTTTGTTGCTTTGGGCCTGTCGTGATGCATCATGGGAGGAAGGTATAGCAGAACAAAGTGTTCACCAAAGCCAGGGGACCCAGTGCATTCTTCTGACCACCTCAGGCACCAGCCATAAATGTGGTGCACACACTTCATCCATGCAGACAAAACACTCACATGCATAAAGACACTTGCAGCCCACAAGTAAATCAGAATGGAAAGGGATAGGGGTGGCAGCATAGTCCTTTCATCCCAGCAGGTGGGAGAGAGAGGCAGGCTGATATGTGAGTTGAGCCCAATAGACAGAAGAGACTCAGGTCCCACAACCCCCTCTAGGATATGCCGCCAGCCACTTGAAGAGCCCACAGTAGGCCTACCTTCTAGGGGTTCTGTGAAAAGCCCTCAGTAGGCCTACCTTCTAGGGGGTTCTGTGAAGAGCCCACAGTAGGCCTACCATCTAGGGGTTCTGTGAAAAGCTCACAGTAGGCGTACCTTCTTGGGGTTCTGTGAAAAGCTAACAGTAGGCTTATCTTCTAGGGGTTCTGTGATTTTCCTGCATCACTGAGCTGGAAACCAAACCTGTCATCCCTGATCTTTGGAGACATTCTAGATGCAAATTCTCATTTGCCCTCTCCCTTCTCTCTCCTCATTGAAGTCCCTCACATGGCTTCCTCAGTTCTCCCCTCCGCACTGTGAGGGCCACCACAAGCCACATCTAGCCACAGAAGATTCACGTGTGTTTCTGCCTCGAGACAGATTTATACTTTAGAGAAGTGCCAGGCGGTGGTGCCACATGCCTTTAATCCCAGCACTTGGGAGGCAGAGGCAGGCGGATCTCAGTGAAACCCTGTCTCGAAAAACAGAAAGAAAACAAAACAAAAAAAAACAGAAGAAGAAGAAGAAGAAGAAGAAGAAGAAGAAGAAGAAGAAGAAGAAGAAGAAGAGAAGAAAGGAAAGAAGATGACTATGGAATATCAGATAGAGATATAGAGATAGACTGAAGGGTATGATATCAGAGATGTCACATGGCAATCTAACTGTTCTCATCCAAATAAAAGACGATAAAGCCTAAACTAAGACAGGAAACAGGGGTGGCGATAGGAGGACAGATCTATCAATCATTCTAGAAACAACTGGAGGGACTTATTGATGGATTAGGTGTTAGGACGAGGAACAAAAAGGCACATGATCTGCCCAAGTTTCAGATGATTTCACCATTCACCAAGGCCTATGGGAGGAGTGGCAGGCAATGGAGGAGCACTAGGGATAGAATCTTAGGGCACACTGTGATGCCGGAGTGCCACATAGGTGGGGCTAAGTCTTAAAAAGCAGAGGGGACCAAAGTGTGTTCTGAAGGTCCAGTGGATGGAACTGGACTGTAGAAGGCTTGCTTTTGGGTCACCAACCAGCTCCCAATCACAACACAGAGGCTGCCTAGTTATGAATGCGTGGCTTATATTGTGCTTGTCCCACTCCCACTAGCTCTTTTCATTACATTTAACCTGTTTTCCTGCATCTACATTTGGCCTTGAGATTTTTACTTTTTTTTTTTTTTTTTTTTAAATAAATTTGTATGTCTTACTCTGTGTCTAGCTGGCTGGTGGCTGCTTGACTGACTGACCCTGGGCATCTCTTT
>JAQHUG010000382.1:1042141-1057340 GCA_028555095.1 Dicrostonyx torquatus | reverse complement strand
CTACAGGGCCTTCCAGACCAGGGTGGATAACATAGGGAGACCGTGGCTAGTAAGTAAATAAAGTGACCCTATAGGCCTTTTAATTTGTAGTGTTGTAATACATCATGTGACTTTATTGCATTGCCTTTTTGGTATATTCTGTGACCTCCGTGGTAGCTGTGTTGTCAAAGCCCTGTCCGGAAAGCTCACATAGCCTTACTATTATCCAACTGAGAGCAGGAACAATACCCTTAGCCCGGCAAGGCAGTGAGAGCCGCTGATTAATTCACTGTTTGGTGAGCGACTGAGTAATTGACTCAGTGTATAAACTAGTGCATTCCCCCCAGCTCCGCTGTCAACTCCAGGGTGAGCACTGTGTCTTCAGTTTGGTACTCAGCTTGCTCAGTCCACAGAGGGACGCATTAGAGCAAGTGTAGCTACATAGAGACCAAAATGTGGCTGGAAAAGTCATGACTCCTCAGATGGGCTGGATGCTTTGTGGTGAGTTTAAAATGAGCTGAATTTAAAGAAAAGAAAAACACAATTATCTCATTCCATGCAATAGTTTTCTGATGATTGATGGGTTGGTTAAGTTTTAAGTTAATATTCTGGTGTTTGGTGTGTTTTCCTTTCTCAGTGCAATGAACAGATCCGGAAAAGAGATTCCCGGCATCTCCCGCTCAACATAGTCTTCAGCTGTTTGAGCCTTAATCCTTACTGAGGCCTGGATAAAGTAGCCAATTAGTGTTGTTGCCTGGATTTGTGGTTTTCCTGGTCCTGAAGCTGCTCCCTGGCAGCCCTCTGTAGCAGTGGGCCCAGAACCTTCAGGCAAGCTGCTCCCTTCTGCTCTTCTCTGAAGTGTCCCATAGCGATTGACAGTGGCAGGGAAACGTCTTAATTTAGAGCGTTGTTAGCATAATTGATGTTCAGATGCAGCTCTGGTAGAAACAAGCTCCGTTAATTGGTCTCTCAACCTACATTAGCTCTCGCACTGCAACCAATTAGGCAGGGGCCAGAGGGCTGGAGGAGCTGTGGTTAGAGCCCTGCATGTTCAGGCTGAGGCCATGATGCACTAGCCATAACAGGGCTGCACGGATGTTGAGTTGCCTGCAGCTGCACTGCAGGGAAGCCATCTGTCCGGTGAGGAGCATGCACCCTTCAAAAAGAGGATGGCAATGCTCAGGAGACCCAAGTCTGGCCTTCCCGAAGGCGTGGAATCTTTGAAAGTGACCTGCTTGAAGGGTTTAAACCTAATATTAGTCTCCAGAAACATTCCCTATGATCTGAGATCCCATTTCTACTCTTCCGGTCTCTTCTGAAAATGCCCTGAAAAGGAAGGACAAGAGACCCCGGAGCTCCCGGCTTTCAAAGTGAGATCCACCAGCTAGCTGCAGCCACATTCTCTGCTAGCCTATTAATGGAAGGCACAGGCTGCCCAGTCTGCTGAATCACAGTCTACCTTGTCACAAGATCCCCAGGTGTTTCCCATGAGCATTACTGCCCTGCAGCCCTAGAGAGCTTTCTGCAGAAAGCAACCATCCATGCATTTGCCTGTTGGCCACAGCTGCTTCCTTTCTACAAATGCAGGGCTGGGATGTTGCAAGGGTGACTAGCGGCCCATAAGGCTAAACTATTTGCTCTTGGGCTCTTTGCCGAGAAAGATATTAGGGCCCCGACTGTGGCTTATAGAGAAGCTCAGGTGGTATTTCTGCTAGTTCTCAAGGATCATGCGCACCAGGTGTTATCTTGTCTCAGTGTTCTCACAGATACTGTAGGCGCAGGAGTTAACGGCCGGTACCCGATAATGATCTCAATTGTAGGAACTTGGGGACTCGGACTTGAGTGGAGTCTGGCAAAATCTTTCAATCTCCTCCTATGATTGAGTCAAATGCTAAAATATCTTTTCCATCTATTTCCTACAATGAAGAAAAATGACAAGGTGGCATTAGTAAGAAAGCAGCCATCAGTTTTCTTCTGGACATGCTTGGAAGTGTGTGACGAGGGGAACTAACGCTTCTAAATATACCAAGAGGTCGCTTTCATTTTACGGACACACACTGGGAATAATTTTATACTTAATGGATTACTCAAAGAGACTACTTTCTTGGCTCTTGTTTTCCTTAGCAGTGTGAGATGTCAGGGGCATAGTTTATTATTATTAATTTTCTTTTCTTTATCTTTTTTTGGTAGAGGAAGATGTTTGCTAAATCAACATGGCTGAAATATTCTGATAGGAATTCCACATTTGTAGCCCATAGATATATACATACGAGAATACTAAAGAGGCTTCTTTTTCAAAACCCTTGGAGTTTTGCTCTCAAAGCCTCTCCTTCACACACACACACACACACACACACACACACACACACACACACACACACACACACACACCCCGCGTTGCATCACAGTAGCCTTCTGACTCCAGACACGTGCATCAATCATAATTGCACCACCGCCAGCAGTCATGTAACTGCGTAAAGGCCTCAACAGCCTTCTGGCACTTAAAGGCAAAAGAAAAAAAAAAATCTAATTAATCACAGGTGAAACAGCTTGGACTGTCTCCAAAAGGCCCTGAATTTACTGCCAAGCTTTGATGCTAATTTTCTTTCTAAGTAACCCCCTAAAGAAATTTACAATTAGGTAATTAAAGTAATGAATAAAGAGATACTTAGGTAGAAGGAAGTGAGAACTGGGGGGAACATCTACATTTACATCCTGTTATAAATGTATCGGGGTGCGCATCATTTGTGAACCTCAACTTAAAGATTCTCAGATGGGTTTCTTCTGAAGAGTGTTTCAACAGTCAGTGTTTTCAGAGACCTTGAAGCATATAAATGAAGCTGGGAGCAGGTTATTCAGCTAGAGCCTGGAAGGCAGGGAAGGGAAACATGCTTGGGGCCAGATCCATGCTCCGGACTTTTTAAAAAGAAAACACCACAGTTTGTGTGCTTTGGGATGGGGGCAATGGTCTTTCCACTTGGGCTGATTGGATAATATTACTGGGTTTCATGTAGAGATTCTATCTTTCCCCCAATTCCTCATGCTTCTGCTGGGGCAGGCTTTAGATTTCTGGTTTTGATTGGATGGAAAGAGCTTGCTCCAGTGGTGGCATTTATTTTTTTATTTAGTGTGCATGTGTGTTCAGTTTGGAAATGTATGTTCAGGAGAGGACATTGGATTTCATAGTTCCAGCACCTCTGTCTCTGATGCTCAGTATCTGACCATAGCAAGAACGCAGGGGCAGAGTTAGCTAACAGGTTATTTTTGGTTGCAAAATCAAAAAGAAGTCCTCCATAGTAAGCAGTGCATTACAGACATTTCCCTAAGTCCCCAGGTGCCCGGAACTCCAATCTTGCTGAAAATTTTTGCAAGTGACTATTTTGTTTGTCTTAATAAATCAAGTGTGATGTGTATAATGGTCTCTTAATAATTCAGCATCTTGAGTTTTTGAGTGAAAAAGTCCTTCACTTTGATTTATACCCACCTGGTGAGAGAGTTTACAAGCTCTCCATGAGCATGCTCGAAGCGAGTCCTCATTATGTCTCTGCCATGTCTAGCGGTTGGAGCCTGCGGGCTTATTATTGGTTGTTGTGTGTTTGCATTCTGGAGTATGTAAAGGAGATGTGGCGGGGCTGGGTGCATAGCTCAGTGGTGGGAGCACAGCTCAGTGGTGGAGCACAGCTCAGTGGTGGAGCACAGCTCAGAAATGGGAGCACCTACCCAGCATGCCAAGAGCTTTGGGTTTTACTTTCAGCACTGAGAAAAATTGGGTGTGTAGAAAAGAAGACATAGTTCTAAGATATAAGTAAACCAATTAAATCCAAACCCTGGAAATTTAGGGTTCTTTCCCCTACTAGGTTACATATGAGCTTTTCTAAGTTTTTTTTTCTTTTTCTGAAAGTGAGAGAGTGAAGATATTCTGGGCTTTGAACTAGAAAGGAAGGAAAGGGGTTTTATATTCTCAATCTTTGTTTCTGAGCCAAGGGCACTGAAGTCCGGGGAGGTAAAGTGATGTGCACAACCTCCTAATGGGTAATTAAGATAACAGGAGTTGAAACCAGGCATGTCTATGCCTGTACACTGTGTCTGCTGGTTACTAGAGGCCTGTGGAGCCTCTCCTACAGATAAAAAAGGAAAATTCCAACATCCTTGAAGCAGGGATTTATCTGAGACATACAACGTTATATCTAGGATGTGAAAACACGGACAATTGCTAAGTGCTTCCTAATTTCATTATTCATTTATTTCAACGATTCTTGGATTTCAGTATAGTCTTGTATTTATTTCATAGATTCATCTGTTGGTCACAGTTCCTTACTACTGTCTTCAGCAGGTGGGCCGTAGTCAAAGGCAAGCATTTTGTGTTCTCCCGGAAAATTGGGTTGGATGGTCCAGACTAGAGGAACTAGGTCAGAGTTCAATTCCTCAGCATGAGAAAAGTCCTTGAATCTTAGGAGGGTGCTTTTCCTCTTACAAGGCCACACACTTTGCAACTCATTTCTATAAACGGACTAAGAATCCTGTGTCCAGAGAAAACAATATGAGACCATCAGTGAGCCCCACGAGGGCTGCGGAGAATAAGAAGGGGAGCCATTCGGGGTCAGTGTAGCGCCTTCTGTTTTCCTTCTAGCTAAAGTCCAAGTCTACTTGGCCCCAGGCTTTTCCTGGTCCCCAAAGGCCCAGAGCTTGGTTCCCCTTTGAGCCGGTATCTAAAAAGGCTGGGGGAAGTTGGAGAATCCTGCCAAATCGGAATTAAAAATGACAAAACAGCTGATTAGATCTGGGGTGACAAGAATGAGAAATAAAAGCCATTAGAGCCCATTTGCAGCGCGCCTGCAGCCCTTCGAATCTCAAGGCGTTCCTTTGAAAATTATTAACAGCCCGACAGCGTTTTCCGCACTCGGGATCTGATACATGAAGTAACACCCGGGTCCGCACGCTGCACGGAGATGCGGAGGGACCTGCCCTCATTTATTTCACTTCACAGATTTGACGAGACACCCTAATCAAGCTGTCAGAGTGTGTGTCAAGCTGTGGAAGCAGGCTGCAGATGTCCAGAGGACAGTTTTCCTCTGTAGCAGAGGTCAGTCAGCAAGCTGGGGACAGAGGCCGAGCCTGGCCTGTCACTCAAGCTTTGTACAGCCAATGAGCTCCAAGGAGTGCTTTTATATTTTAAAAAAACTTAGAAAGACTATTTTGTACTCTTTGGCACATAGAAATGTTTTAAAATTTAGCATCAGTAGACCACAATTAAAGTTTTATTATATTATTATATTTATATTAAAAATATAGTCAGGTCCACTTGTTTACATTTTATCTACCACTTTTCTTGCATCTCAGTGGGCTCAGAAGGGCTAAATTATTTGCTACTTTGATCTTTATAGAGAAAATTTAATGGTTTAGCCAAACCATTAAAATTAACATTTCTTACATGAAAAGAAAAGTAACTGGAAATCGGGGAATTCCTGAAGAAATTTTCTAGACAAAACTGTAGCCTCACCAGAGACTCAAAGCATGGAACACGGGTTCTCTGTCATGTCACGGGCACAGGTTGAGGCTCAAAGCATGGAACACGGGTTCTCTGTCATGTCATGGGCACAGGTTGAGACTCAAAGCATGGAACACGGGTTCTCTGTCATGTCACAGGCACAGGTTGAGACTCAAAGCCTGGAACACGGGTTCTCTGTCATGCCACAGGCACAAGTTGCATTACTCTGAGAGCAGTGAGGAAGTTACTGGTGTCACAAGTCACTGGAGGGAAGTTCACCGGGTCCCGGCAGGCCCTTCGGCACTTCCAAAATGTAGTGTCAACATCTCAACGCTTTCAGAAGTTAGTACAGGCTGTCAACCTGGCTTCCGTTCACTGTTGTGGGTAAGAGATATGGACAGCAGAGAGGTGACACAGATCCTAATTATTTTCTATCTGCCTCAAAGATATTTAATAAACAGGACTCTCCTCTTCCTCCTCCTCCTTCTTTCTGCTTCCTCCTCTACTTCTTCCTCCTGTTTTTTTTTGAGACAGGGTTTCTCCGTGTAGCCCTGGCTGTGCTGGAACTCTCTCTGTAGATCAGGCTGGCCTCGAACTCATAGAGAATGAAAATGAAGAAGTGGGGTGATGCTAGTGGATGAGCCACCAACACCTACTCTCACAGGTTGAGTGGTGACATCATTCACTCCAAAGTCATGCTCAGAAGAGCTTGAAGCTTCCAGGAACCACTAGGATTATGGTCCAACAGGACAGCTACTTAGACACACACAGGTAGTAAAGAATGTGTAGCATGGGTCAAATAGAAAAGATTAGACCTGGTAGAGGAGGCTTGCAGGGCTCCAGGAGCACACTGGCTGGGCAAAAGAGAGGGCTCAGGTTGTACTAGTTAGAAGGGGCTATTAACTGAGTTTGTACACTAAGGAAAAAACCCACTTACATTACTGAATCATTTAATGCATTCATTATAGTAATAGCTTAGCTTTGTCTAAGTGCAATAACAAAATACTTTAGGTATTTATAAACAATGTACATTAGTTTCTCTAACAACTGGGAAATACATAATCAAGGTGCTAACAGATTCAGGGATTGGGAGAGAGTTATTCCCCACACACCGTGCTTCCTTATGGAGTCTTCATATTCTAAAGGAGCAGAAAGAGTGGAGGGGCAAACCCAGCCCTTCAGGCCTTTTTGGAGCATATTTATGTTCTGTCTATCATAGTGGAGGTCATATGGCCTTGCCAACTCCCAAATGCCCCAGTTCTTTATTATATCACATTGACAAGCCAGCTTCAACATATGAATTCTGGGGACATTCTCAGTCTGTGTCATGTGAGTTGGTGACTGAGAAAGTCTCTTTATTTTCTTTGGAAGTACCCTTTTAACAAAAAGAGTGACCAGTGTGCTCTGGCTTGGCTGGTAAAGGCCCTTATAGTTGGATACACAAGACCTACATGGGGGAAGGAGGGAGAGACAGACTCCCCCATTGTCCTCTGACTTTCGTGTGAGCACCGTGGGATGTATGGACTCATATACATATAGCGTGGGCACATAGAATAAGTATAATAAAAATATTATCTCAATTGCATCAACTAGGAAGTTGTGTCCTTTATTGTGTTTTAAAAGTGCTACTTGGCTCACCATATCTTTGGAGGGATAGAAGGAGGAAAATGGGATTTTAACCCTGTTTTATTAGAAGAGGTAAAGTTTGGACAATTTCAGACTTTGACTAATGGAACCACAGAAATCTCCATTTTTAGGGCACTTTGTCAGTATAAATAACCTCTAGATTGGACTATGGAAAGCAGACCAGTTGCCACAAAAAGAGGAGCCTTTTTGTGAGTACTTTCTTTTCCCACAAGACTTTTCTTTGTTTAAAGATTTACTTGCTTAATTTTATGCTCTTCAGTGTTTACCTGCCTGTGTGCAATGCACATGCAGTGCCCATGGAGGCCAGAAGAGGGCACCAGATCCCCGGGAACTGGGGTTACAGGCCATTGTGAGACCTAGTGTGGGTCCTAGGAACCAAACCTTCTTTACAAGAGCAGAAAGTGCTTCTAATCAATCCCTGAGCCATCTCCCTGTCTCATCCCATAAATCCTTGAGGTGTGTTTCTTATTCACCTTTTCAAATGATAGGTAGTAGCTCTTAGCCTTGAGTTCTGAGGTTCTCTTATCTTAAAAGGAAGGATATAATAAAAAAGGAAGGAAAACATAAAAGGTGATTTATCTGGGGATCTTGTGATGGCACTGAGAAAGAAACTGTGCTGTTGAGTGACTTCTAATGGGGCCTTTTGTTTTCTCTGAATTTCATTCTTTTCTGAGTTCCAAACAGAATGCACGTGTCAAGCTGGAAGGAACAGATACACTCCAGGTAACTGCTCTGCAAAAAAGTAAGATGTAGAGAAATCTGACACGTAGACCCTAAAAGCAGGGGTGGTGGCATAACACATAACACTCAACCTAAGCGCAATGTCACAGTCACTTCAAAGCACCTTCCCTGGGCCGTTCCCAGCAGCTGTCAATCTGTCACACTGGAGGTGGAGGTGTCCACAGGCTTGTGTTCCAGTCCCAGAAAAAACGCGGAAGACTGCTCACGTCAGCGGTGTGCCTAGTGCTTCAGGGTGAATTCCTAGCAACCGAAACCTCTGCCCACCCTCCCACCTGATCATTCCGGTTAATTGAAGGCTGGCTTCCCTAGAGGCCAGCAGTAAACACGCTGCTCTGCTTATTGTCTTCCAAATATCTGGAATGGATCTTCTGGGGAGCGCAGGACCGCCTCCAGTCGAGAAAATATCAATGGGGGTGAGGGTGGGGTGAGTCGGAATGGTCTCCTAGATGTGAATGCGGATCTCTGTAGGGAGGGCAGGTCCTCCGCCTCCATTGCGCAACTGTGAGTGTAGAGGTTGTACAGGGCAACGACCCTTCAGGAAGAAAGAAAACGAAACCCTCATTGGCAGCATGCCACTGCTATCATTTAAAAACCTCTTTTAGCTAGGACAAAGTTTGTTTCTGTAGAAACTCATGAGAGAAGGTGGCTGAGTTCTACCGGAAGTTTCAGCAGGTCTGAACTCGTCTTTCTCTTGCCTCTATTCTGCCAGTCTCTGCAAGCCTGGATCCCTTTGACACTCGCGGCATGATGACAGATCCTCCCCGGAAGACTCCACAGCAGCAAACAAACGCATTGTTCTTCTTGTCAAGCCCACCACTGAAAGGTGATCCACAGCTGAGCTGCAATCAGCCCTCATTTGTGAGTGTTAGTGAGCCTGAGGCTGAACTGAACGCTTGTTAGCCCAGCAAGTGAAAGCCAAGAACAGTTCCTCAAATCGGGCTACAGCAACAAGGAGCTGTCAGCAGCCCTGAGGGAAGGGAGACTGGTTCTCCTGCTGGGGATTGAGGCCCCTCACTCCTCCCCCTCCCCCACCTCACCCTGAACAACTCACCTCCCGAGATCAGAGCCAAGGAGATGCATAGGGTGAGGAACAGGAGTCTTGCCTGGCTAGTTTAGTGGGCTTCCATTGCTACACACCTCCTCACCATGGTGTGAAAAGGGCTTTCAGAAGTTTTTCAAACTTCTGAAGAAAGGGTCCCCCTGAAATCAAGACGTGACCCATTCAGCATTCTACATTTGGCAACTTGTAATAGTTGACTTAGCTTTATTTGTTGATCATTAAGCCATTTCCTTAAAGACCAATTGAGGGCAGGAGCATTGGCTTTGGTTGGGTCCAAGAACTGGCGTTATCGTATTTTCAGGGTCAGTTCTCATATCTTTCCACAACTCAATTCTCTACCCAATTAAAGGGGAAAATAGGTGGTTTGAACTGGATTCTGTATGTATAAAATTCGTATTTAGATGCTGATTCTCAGTACCTCATATTTGACCGCATTTAGAGATATGCTTATTAAAGAGGTCATTGTGACAGCTAGGACCCATCCACATCCAGAGGAAAGATCACCTGGCGATGCAAGGGGGAAACGGTGACAGTTTCTAAGTCAAGGAAAGGGGCCTCAGTAGAAACTTAGTGATACGTTAAACTTGGGCTTGCAGCCTCTAGCACCGTAAGGAAGTGAATCTCCACTGTTTCCCCTTTCCTTAGGGCTCAGCAGCTGATACACAGTGCTGGGAGCTAGAGCACCTTCAGCAGGAGTGAGTTGCATCCAAGAACACAACTGTGAAAAACACTTAGAAGGGGAACTGGGGGCGGTTCGAGCATTTGCTACTCTTGGAGAGGACCCCAGTTTGGTTCCTGCACCCACACGGTGGCTCACAACCATCTGTAACCCCAGTTCTAGGGGATCTGAGGCCTTCTTCCGATCTCTGTTGGCACCACACATGCCTGTTGTGCACATACATACTTGTAGGCAAAACACTCATTCACATAAAAAAATAATCAATTCACAAAAAAGCAACAGCAACAATGAAAACCACTTAGAAGGTGCTGGAAGCTAGACACTCCCTGGGAAGCATGTACACATATAGAGAAGTTATAAACCGTCCCAGCCTCCATGGTATGTCTGTGGTTCTAAGTGTCCCAAGATTTTGGGAAGTTGGTTGATGATTCTGAAAGAGAAAGAGAGTATTACATTTAGGTGATGCTTTCTGAGAAGGTGGGCCATCCAAAATCTCAGGAGAAAGAGCTAAAAAGGGAGGTCTCCTCACCATTAAACAAGTCAAACTTGTGCTGCGGTATTCAGAGACATTTCCCCTTCCTGCTCAGAGATGAGGAATGAATCCCAATTTATTTCAAGGAAAATGGTAGATGACGAGCAAGAAATGAGGTGCCTTGGGTTCTAACCCTTTCACTTTTACAGAGAATCATAGACCCAGATTTTGGCTAGAACATCCTAAGCAATCTTGACACGTCTGCCTCAAATGCTCACCCATCACTTAACACAGCACAGCCTTGGGTATTTCAGGATCTAAGCACCCTTCTGTATCCTCTTCCTTTCCCCTTTCTCCCCCACTTCACCATTATGGAAATTCAGCAAGTTGAAAGATTTTTTTTGTAGTCCCTTCTGGCTTAAACTTAACTTGATTCTCTGAATCCTAATGCTGTGGTACTCTAAGTTCAGGGTCGACTTTAGTTCTTCACTGTAGTCGGGCTTTTCTTTACGCCGCCAGCTCTCAAAAAAAATGACATGGAGACTTACATTAATTATGAAAGCTCGGCCTTAGGTTAGGCTTGTTTCTAACTAGCTCTTATACCTTAAATTAACCCATTTGTATTAATGCACTTTCTGTTTAGGGTTTTTTTACCTCATCTCCATACTGTCCATCCTGCTCGCTCTACCGCTGGTTGGGGACTCTTCCTTCTTCTTCCCAAAGTTCTCTGTCCCCAGAAGGCCCGCTTAACCTCTTTCTGCCTAGCTGATGATGGCCATTCAGCTCCGTATTAAACCAACCACAGTGACACATCTTCCCATAGTGTTAAGAAATATTCCACAACACTTCACCTCATCCTCAGAGCAGGCGAATGGCTTATGTTGCAAAATGCATCCCAAAGAGTTTCACTCCCAAGACCAGGAGCAGCCAGCATCAAGCACAGCAGTCTGGAGCAGGGAGGAACACTGGTTAATGAGTGGAGAAAACTTTGCTTGGCCATTTGGCTATGCTGGTAATGACAAGGATGGGGTGGGGACATGTAGAAGTTTAGGTTAAAAGTATTCCCTAATGGTTTTGGCCTAATTTAGATCTGTTAGGTCTGGTAGAGAGCTATGTTCAAGTTTTGAAGAGAACAAGCTAGCTTCCTCAGCTCCTTTATTGCAGGAAATAGTTCACTTACTATTGATTTGACTATATTACTTTAAAAAAAAAAGGAAAAAAAGACAAAACACAAACCAAAAACACCGGGGTGGGGTCTTCCTTGGCAGAAAATGGAAGGTCATTGGCTCACCCTTTCTCTCCTTGCAACATGACATCTGTCACCCTGTCAGGTGGAACTTAGGGTAAGGAAAGCATGCACGCTTTATAGAATCTTTGCAAGAACCAAGTGAGATTAAAGTGGGCAAATACGATTAGAAGCCTCCCTAAGTCAGTGTAGTTAAGAAGGGAGAAAGAGAAGGAAGAAACGGTCCCTAGACAGAAGAACACAGGCAAGTGTCTTTGGCTTTGCACAAAGCTCTGAGGAGCTCTTGTGATCTGCTCTTGGAGTCACCTTTTCCCCAGCTTCAAGCCAGTAGAGACATTGTCTTTGTATAGCGCTGACAGGGAGAGCCAGGGGCAGGGGTGGGGAATAACAGGAAGAATTTTCTTTGAAAAGGACATGGGCCACGTTTTCCCAAAAGTTCAGCATTGTCCTTGGTCTGACAGCTGTTCTCCTTGAAGATCCCTCTCTGTGGAGCTGGCTGAGTTAAGAGTGGTCCAGCTGCTGTAGCAAATGCCATTTTCAAAGCCAGACAAACCTTTGGAATCATCCGCATGAAGAATCATTCACTCTTGGTCTCCATGGAGCCTTTTACTTTTAAAAAAACATCTCCAGAGAGCATCAAAAAGGCAAAGGAAGGAATGGTTGTAGTTCTGTGAGACTGAATAAAAACAACTGCAATTCCACCAGACATGTAAATATTATAACTACTATAGGCATATGTTGTAGAGACACAGATGCACACACACATACATGCAGGCGCACACACACAGACACACACAGAGACACAGACACAGTTAAAAAAAATAGTCCAAAGGGAGAAGCTTGCTTCCAGTGTCTAATTTCTTAAGCTTCTCTCTGCAGCAGGGACAGAGCCAAGAGCCACACCCCCAGGTCATCAATGGCTTTTTCTTTTATTCCACCCTTTTAAGTGATTTTATTTGTTCTTTGTGTTGAGAAAAGAGAAAAAAGTAGCAAGAGAATGAAGTGGGCAGCAATGTCTTGGCCTGCTTCAAGTTCAAAGGAGGAGCACACAAGTCCAATCCTTCCTGAATACGAGCCTTGTTTTCTAGAATTCATGGCAGACACATGAGTGATTTATTGCTCCACACATCTCTTTGTAATAAAAATATCAGCAGCTCTTTTTTTAGCTGTTATAACCTCTGCCCCTGTGTTCTCTCTCTTTCTCTCTCTCTCTCTCTCTCTCTCTCTCTCTTTCTCTGTGAATTCACCTTCTTCTTTTTTTAAACATAAGATTGACTCATAAAGCTTTCATCAAGTTAACAAGGTGGGGGCAATTCCTTTGCTGAAAGAAAGATGCATTCATCCCGGCCTGGGTGGGGGGATAGAGCCACTGGGCAGGAGACGGGTGGGCAGACAAGTTGGGAAGCGGAGCAAATATACACAGCTGGTGCGGCTGTGTAGAGAGGTGGAGTCCAGCTTGGCAGGGGCATGCCCTCTTGGTGAAAGGTTTCCTCTTCTATGCAAGCCCCAACAGCCAATGGCCAAGGGCTGACAAATCTGTCATTACAACTCTAAGAGACTGAATTGATCACAGACGTAGTTAAAGATACTCTAATACTCACTGGTGATGAGAACGCCTAAGCAAAACAGGAATTCCTAGGCAGGGTTTCCTACTCTCTTTTCTTTCTCTCATGCCCCATCTCATGTTCCCATCTCTGGCTTGCCTTGGTCAATCTACTGCCAGACTCCCGCTTGTATCTGAGTCTTCCCAGCAAACTTAGGAATAGCGACGTAACACCCTGTAGCCACGCCGGAAGGCAAATGTTGAAAGAAGCATATTTGGAGAACTAATGTCTTGAGGGGTCAAGACTACAAGGAACAATGGAGTGAGCTTTTTGGTATCCTGTTTTTCTCAGAACTTCTGCACATCTGTTAACACACAGATGAAAGATTTGGAGTAAGGTGGAATATGGCCAGAGCTCAGACTTCCTGGTTCGAGGCTAATTTGACAGGTATTTTCTGTATGCCCAGGATCCTGATGAAAAAGGGTAAACGCAATTTCCAATGCACCGGTGAAGCACCTGGATATTACTCCCAGCCTCTGGATTATGACTTTCCCTCCTTACCTATGATACCAGGTGAGCACTGAGTACTTACTGCTGTGCAGCAAGAGTAGCAAGATGATGCAGGGCTGCATGGAGGTGCATCGCTGTGCCCATTCTGTCCCTCGACTCCATTACCACAGCGGGACTTCCCCTGGACAGTAACATAGCCTCTTTTACCTGTACTTTCTCTCTTCCTTTGTTTTCAGCAAGTGAAATGCAGAAAGAGTTACGGTTATTGTTGTTTGCTTCGTTTTGATATATGCTGTTGGAAGCATATGTCACTCAGCTTCCTAATTTAAATTTACATATTTTGTCTTTTTTTTTCATTATGGATTTGTTTTTCCCTCTCTCCATTTTCTCATCTTTGGGTTCCTTAATTTTTTTGAGATCTTTTGATATTGGTTCAAATGTCATTCAATTCTATTCTATTTTTATTTTCTCAATTCTTAATGGATAGTTGCTTTATACTCAATTTTCTTCATTATATGTCATCTTCAATTGGCTTTTAAGACTTGCTACCAAATTCTTTTAATTAATTTTTTTTTTTGCCAGGCGGGGGTGGTGCAGAGGTAGGCGGATCATTGAGTTTGAGGCTAACCTGGTCTACAAAGTGAGTTCCATGATAGACAGGACAACACAGAGAAACCCTGTCTCAAAAACAGAAACAAAAAAATTCTTTTAGTTCTTTGAGAACTTCATACAGTGCATTTTGATCATCTTCATTCCCTTATTCCCGTCCCTTCATTCCCTCCCATAGCCACCCCCTTCCTTACCCACCCAACTTTGTGCCATGAAACATCACCACAAAGGCAACTATAGAAGGAAGGGTTTATTTGGGGCTTTCAGTTCCAGATGAGTAAGAATCCATTTTTACCACATGGCAAGCATGGCAGCAGAGGAAGGCTTGGTGACTGATGCTGGAAGCCGAGAGATGAAGGCTCACATCTCAAGCCACAGAAAGGAAACAGAGAGAGCGAGCTCAAAACGACAAGGCCCACCTCTAGTAAAACACTTCCTCCAGCAAGGCCATGCATGTCTCCTGAGACCTCTTGATGACACCAAGTAGTCAACCACCACAACTCATAGCATCCAATAAGATAGAAGTAGTAATTAAAACCTCCTCACTAGAAAAACCCCACAGTTAGATGGATTGAGCACATAATGCTATCAGATCTTTAAAGAAAAACTAACAACTATATAACAACTATAGTCCTCAAATTAGTCCATGAGATAGAAGAGAACACGTCCAAATTATTTTCATGAAACCAGAATTACCTTGATAACTAAGCCAGACAGAAAGCCAAGCACAAAAAAGAAAATCATAAGCCAGTCTTGCAAATGAACATAGACGTAAAAGAATTTTCAACAAAATACTTGCAAATTGAATTCAAGACTATATCAGAAAAATTATCCACCATAATCGAGTTGGCTTTATAACAGAAGTAGAAGAATGGTTCAGCATATGTAAATTAGGAAATGCAATCTAACACATAAACAGATTCAAAGACAGAAACCTCATGATCTTCTTTTTTTTTCTTTGTTTTTTTTTTTATTACAAGAAATATTTACATTTACTCCCTTTGTTCCCGGCCCTCCCGCTTCCCACCTACCCCACTGCCCTTCCCCTGCTTCCTTAAGATGGGGCAGGATATCCTGCCCTATGGGAAGCCCAAGGCCCTCTCCACTCCATCTCGGTCTAAGAAGATGTGAATCCATGTAGAATAAGTTCCCAAAAAGCCAATACATGCAGAAGAAAGAGATAGGTCCCAGTGCCATTATCATTGGCTTCTCAGTCAGTCCCCA
>JAQHUG010000382.1:984720-1028301 GCA_028555095.1 Dicrostonyx torquatus | reverse complement strand
GGGGAACAAATGAGCAGTCTCTTACTACAAATATATCTTTAATATATATTATATAGCCTATATAAAATATTTATAAAGATAAAATATATTTAATATATTGTATAGTCTATATAATATATTTGTAATCATAAAATATATATTTAAATATACACCATGCACAAACACGTATGTGTACTTGTGTACACACAGATGCACAAACTACTGAATGCATTTGGTGTTGTTTGTATTTATGTATTTAGGACTGACCACTTGAGATTGGCGTTTGTTCTTGGAAAAGACCGAGTCTCTCTTTCTTAGTTGTAGCTCTTTATTTGGGTCCACCAGAATATTTCCATATCTGATAAGCTTCCCCAAATCCAACTTTGACAGAATTAATGCTGAGGAAATGGCCACATGACCCGAAGGAATCTACAGAGCCAGTGCAGTCCTCATCAGAATTGACTGAAACACTAGAACTAGAATAAAAGCAATCCTAAAATTTTTATGGCGACACCAAATCACATGACTATCCAAAGTAATCCTAACCAAAAATAACACGGCCACAGCTGGCACCACACCTGATGACAGCTTGGCTCCACCACAGAGCCAGACAGAAGTATACTTTCTATGTGCAAAAGCTATACTCTCTTAAAAGTTGATTATCCAAAATGTGAAGAAATTTCTAAGTACATTTCAAGAAAAGAAACGTAACCCTAATACAGCTTTCTGACTATAGCACCATGGCAAAAGAAATACATCTCAGCAGTCCAAGTCACTGACAACCTGGAATGTTTTAAACTCTAATCGAAGATCAAAGAGAAGGTCAGCATCCTAATTACAACAATCAAGAAGAATCAAACTTCAGGAATGCAAACCAAGTGCCTGAGAGAAGGTTCACGGCCTTCAACTATCCCATTACTAAACAGAAACCGGTCTAAACAGCATTTGACTAGAAAAGAAGTAGACAAACATAAAGAGAACCACAAATTCACACGGGAAAGCCAAACTCAAATGAGGGTTTTCTCAGCACTGAGGAGTAAGCAGATAAGTTGCTACCAATAAGTTTAAAAAGGACAAATATACAAAACTGATAATGGCAAAGGGCATGTATTCACATATTTAATAATGAAATAACTCACAGTGTATATACATCTCAAAAAACACATGAGTCTTGAGAAGATGCAATTGTTATTATTTCATGTTAAAATAAATTTAGTTTATGCTTTAAATAATTAGCAAAAACTTTAACCTGAAACTAAAACTTGTAGAAATAGAGACATGGGTAACAATACCTAGTAGAAAAATGTTTCAAGAAACATCTTAACGAAAGTGAGAATACCTAAACAGAATTATGACCTCAGCAGACAGAAATTAAGACTGCCAGAGAGGCAGAAGCGAGCTCCCTGCCCTTGCAAAGACGGAGCTGCAGATGGTCTCAACATGAATCATAGGAGCTCAGCAGTTTTTGAATAAAATGCTTAGTTCTGGGAAAAGAGGATTTTCCTCAGGGTTTTCCTGAGACTGGAGCCTTGGGAACAACCTGGACTCCTGGCCAACCAAACCAGAAACAAATGTTAAAATCTTTTTTTTTTCTAGACAGCATGAGGAGGCAGGAGGAGGTGGGTGGTTAAATAGAACATCAATTCACACCAATTAAAAACATCAGAACAGGGACTGTGCCAATCTGGCTCGAAGGAACCGTGTGGCAGGTATGCTTTGGTTCCGTGAAGGAAGAGGGCATTGCTGTGCTTGGCTGGGCTGGACAACATGAGGCCAGTGGCAGAAGCTGGGCCCAAGTCAAGCTTTAAACCAGTGCACTTGAAGAAGTTGGGCAGCCGGAGAGACTCTCTGAGCATCACCCTGCTGAGGGTAAGTACATCTCCCCAGCACTAGGAGCAGAACTGACACCTCTTGCTTGGTTTTAGAGTGCGCTGGGGTTGTGGCCCCAGCCTCTAGGCCTGTGCTCACCTAACTACCCTATTCATACAGAGTATGTAACATTTTCATGGCCGTTTTGTCTTGTTCCATACAGGATCAAAATTCTATCATCCTGCAGAACGTGCCACCAAGCCCGCACAGGCAAAAGCGTTTTCTGAGTGTTGATCAGTTGCCTCTTGCGGCTGTAAAACTACCCAGAACTGACGTGGCTTAACATCAAACAGCAAACTGTTTTTTCAGCTTTACACTCTAGGAGGTCAGAAATCCAAAGTGAGTCATGCGGGCTATAACTTGGGTGATTGCAAAACTGGGTTTCTCCTGGCGGTTCTGGGGACTATGTGTTTCTTGCCTTTTCCGATGCCGGAAGCTTCCTGCCTGCACTGGCTCTGGCACTATCCTCCACCATTAAAGCATGTTTCCAACCTCGGCTTCCATTGTCACACTCCCCCTCCTTATACTGATCCTTTGACCCCCTGCACCTCCCCAAGAAGCTCTATGTGACTGTATCAAAGCCATCTAAACTTCATAGGAGAAGTTCCATCTCTAGACCCTTGACATCAGGTCCAAGGTGCTGGGATAATGACCTTGACGTCATTCATGGAGGACATGGAGGTGAGTGTCTCAAGAAGCTTGTACGTGGCCAGCTCTACTCAGCCCAGGCAAGAGGGATGTCATAGGTCATGTGTGACTAAGAGCCAGTCAGGAAGAAAGAGGTCAAAGGAGAAGAGGGCATCATATTTGGAAGCTTTGAGAAGTCATCTCAGAAGGAACGGTCAAGGAGCTGAAAGGGAATTTGGAGGACGAGGGAGAATTTTCCTCTCTGTGTCGCAAGGGGAAATTCGACAGTTACACATTGTAAGTGCCAGCACTCTCTTCATACGTCCTACAGAACTGCAAGAGTGTCAGACTTCACTGCCTGTGAAGAGACAACCGAGACAGGCCGCCTGAGGAAGGATTTAGTTCATTTTGTGGCAGCAGAGGTTTTTACCTCATCATGGCAGAGGTAGCCTGATGGAGAATCTCAGATCATGGCAGCAGGAAACAGAGAAGAGAGGGAGCAGCAGGAAGGAGCCAGGGAAAAATGTAGCTCCCAAGGGCATCTACAGTGACCTGTTTGTATATACAGTAAGCATAGCTGGAAATGCCACAGATTCTTAGTCTGCCAAGAATCTAATCTTTAATCTTTCATTCTTTTCTCGCTGTCCTGTTGGCTGCTTCTGTTACCTGTGTTATTAGTACCTAATTTTATTTTAATTTGATGCTATTGAAACCCTTAGGGACTTCCTCCCGTCGGGCCCTCCACAGTTCCATCACTTCTCAATAGCCTATTGAAAATATAAGCCTATGATTGGTGTGTTAGACCTTCATTACGTCCGAGCTCTTCTGTAGTCTCTGGAGATGATCCGTCCTCCGTACCCAGAGGTGTCCTTGCCCAGTCTCCTAGGCACTACTCAGTACAGTCAAGTTGACTGTAGTAACCATCACTTCCAGGACAAGAAAAGCTCTAGATGAGGAGGCATGGACAAGGGAAAAGAATGCTGTCTCCAGTAGAGCCGCATTTGCATCCAGCACACCCCATTTAACCCCAAACAGCACACGTGGGCAGTCTGAACTTGTTTCACAGGTTGAAGAACCCAGTGGTGGGAGTGAATGGGCAACTTGTTCATGATGACAGCTGGTACAGTTACTATGATTTTAATCCCAGGCGTGTTTTCAAAGTCCTTGCTCTCCTCTTAGATCCTGTACTATGTATCATACTTACCCGTGCTAAGTCATCAAGCACAAACTAAACTACTTTGCTCCCCAGAAGTTCTTCTATGTAACGGTTCTGTCTTCATGAGAGTAGGATACAGCACGATAGTTCTGTGTGTGTGTGCGCGCGCACACGTGCACATGTGTGTAGGCTTTGGTGAGTTTAGCTGTGAGGAAACTGTCAAGAGTCCATGTCCAAGGAGAAAGTTAACAGTTGAAGTGGAGTCTAAGTCCCTGAAGCCAAGGAATGACAGTTATCTGTGAGAAAGTCAAGCCTCTGGCTGGCTGGGGTAGGGAGCTGTTTCCACCAGGGGAAAAGAAGGATGTAGCTCAGTGGGCTGTCAGGACCAGGTCTCCCTTGTGGCACTAGCACTTTTCCTGTAGACACTGCTACCCAGACTCCACTCCAGTGACGAAATGCCCCGGGGCTGTATCACATCTTGCCTCCAATGGTTTTGCAGAAAAGGCTAAGTGTTGGCCAGCAGCTGAGCAGGGCTGGTAGTGGGGGGGTCTAGATGGGGCTGAAGTTTGTATTTGGAGTCAGTTCTCCCATAGATTCCTTGAGAATAGAATTACATGTCCCCCTCCCCCAATATCTATGTATACTTAGAATTGTCAATAATACTGCAGCATGAAGAATAGATAGAGGTGGCCTTAGAGATGGCTCGGCCATTAAAGGCGAGGCTCACAACCAAAACCACAAGTATAGATGGAGACGCCAGGATACCTACATGGGTGTGAAGGAAGAAAGAAGCTCTTAGCTAGGCTGGCGGCAGCATTGCTAGAGTGTGTGAAATATTACTGAGTCCTTTCCAGACGGGGAGACCATGTCATCTGAGTTATTTTTATCTTCTTCTAGATTCTAAGCATGAGTATCCATCCTACAAAGTTCTTTTCTTTTTAACTCTAGAACTTTCTCTGCTTATAGAAATGCTCCACATCTGTGCTGTTATATATGGCAACCACGTGTGGCTGTTGAACTAGTGTGACAGAAAATGTAAATTTTAAATTTTATTTCATTTTAATGAGTTCACAAGTAAATTCAGACGGCTGCACATGGCGAGGCTACTGGATTGCAAGCTCACTTCTATAGAACCAAGCTGCGTAGACACAGTAGCCTGGCTCCTCATTCAGCCTGTATCCCCAGTGTGGTCACAGTGCCTGCCACATGTTTTTTCACTTAAATATTCCTTAGGTGACTGAATGAAGAAAGATAATTACACTGACATGACCCTACTCTGTGAAGATGGAGAGAACAATGCCTCGTTTGAACTTTGTCTGTGTCTTACTAACTGTACAAATTTTATAAGTCCTGGCTTTAAATGGCATTCTTACAGTAACATTGACAATAACGGTAACTAGCACGCATGGAGTAGTGACGCATAGGCTACTTATGCAAATTAGTTTAATTCATCCTTCCAATAAGCCTATTTTTCATTGAAGGAAACATACCACAGATAGGTTAAGTCAATGATTTTAAACTGAAGGCCATGGCCTATTGCTGGTGGAAAATTAAGTTGCTCTCAATCTATCTATGTATGTACATGTATGCGTATGCATGTATACACATGTATATACTTATAAACACATCAACATGTATCCAAATTATGTGTTTGTGTGGTGCATGTTTTCTTATTCAACATTTTGGAAGCCAGAGGTTGAAGTGACTTTGTTAAGGCTGTTGGGCTTGCAAACGATGGGTTGAGGTTTATACTCCCCCCGCCCCCCGGCTAACTTCAAGCTTATGTCTGAACTACTGCTCTACAGCTGTAAGGGATTGGGGGGGATCCCTCAGAGTGGGCTCAGGACAGACCTAGACACCAAGTTCTCACCCCAAAGGAGAATAATTACCCCAGAGGGGCAATGGGGGTTGGGGGAGCTGCCTCTGGATTGGTCAAAGGCAGACAGCAAGCTGCAGGTATTTCTGTAGGAGTGGGTTTTCAAGGAGACAAGGGGAAGTCCGGGCTAGCATGAGGTGGTAAGATCTGATTGGGCAGGTTAGCCAGAGTAGCCAAATAATGACTTACGGTTTCTGGACATTGGTGTTTGGTCAGGAATGAGTCAGTTGCCAAATAAGGGAATGGGGGGCTACCTTTAGAAATGTATCCTAACATTTTGTAGTAAGGGAGAGAGAATGGGGAAGGGCAAGACCTGTCTGTAATGCTTGGGCCTCTTAGAGAGCCCTTCAAGAGCTGCTCATGGTTTTGTAAGAAATGCATTTAAACTGAAACAAAACAAAACAAAACAAAAACCCAACCCCCCAAAACAAAAATACAAAAAGCAAACCAAACACTAAGTCACACCTAAACCTTAAGGACCTCACTCATGCTTAAGACACTGTATATGAAAGTGTACACACACACACACACACACACACACACACACACACACACACACTTGCTTTGAGTAATGCCTAATATCTCTTAGATTTAGTCCCTTGTCTCTGGCTATGGACCAAGGAAAATTGATCCTGATTTAAAGGTTTCTAAATCAACCTGAAGGATTCTGCTTTGGCAGGGGTTGCTGCAGCACCAGCGTGTAAGCATTTCGTTTGCATGCTGACTCCACAGCTAGGTTGCATTTTCCACTTGTCGCAAAGCCAAGTAGGGCCATGTATTGAGTTCAGGCCATTAGCTGTGGGCAGGAGAGCTGCACACCACGTCTAGGACTGGCCTCTGACCGCCCACTTGACTCTAGACTCTCTTTTCACCCGCAGGCTGGGGTGGGTAGAATCAAGTGGGATTCCTAAGAGGATGTCAGAGCCACAAGAGCAAAGAAGCTTTTTAAAAAGCCACATACTCGAATATTCTTCATTGCAACCCAGTAGCTGTTTGACTAGCAAAAGTGTGTGTGTGTGGGGGAACACAGCTACTGTCAGGCAAATGTGTGGATCAATGATAACTAAAGATGCTTTGGGAACAGAAAAAAAAATCACAAATGCCTCTAGTTAGTGATTCAGTTGAGAAGAAATAGCAAACCCTACTAGGGGAACAGAAACAGAAGGTGTGGTTAAGGCAGGGCAAGCAGAGATGGTGTCATGGCTGAATGGTGGCCCCACTAGGTTCCAATTCTCAGAACCTGTTAAGAAGTTGACTCATTCAAGGATCTCAGTAGAAAAAGCTATGCTGGATTATTTGTGGATTCCCCGAATGCAAGCGTATGTGTGAGAGTCGCAGGCAGTTTTGAGATAGGTGCTCAGAACAGAAAGAGAAAGACACAAAGAGGGTGGCAAATCAAGTCAAGCCAAACGGTGGCTCCTGGAAGCTGTAGGAGACACCAAATGGATTCTTTCCTGGAACCTATGAGGGTTGGGGCAAAGGCTTGCAGACTCCCAAAGGTCTGACTTCTGGCCTTCAGCAGTCTGAGAGAATGCATGTCTGGTGTTTCAAGCTACCAAATTTGCACATCACCTCTAAGTAGCTGGCTTTAAGACAGAACCGACAGCAGAGAACAAACCCTGGAGGCTCCAGCCTTGTCGATGTTCAGGTTGTGGAGGGAGCAGGACCATCCCATGTGTAGACCAAATAGACGCCAGTCTCAGAAGATGATTTCAAGCTGGGCCGCACAGCCATTCCAGGTCAACGCAGAAGCTATGACACTTAATAACAGAATACCAAGTACCCATGAAGCTCTGGAGGCTTTGGACATAATGAAACTGTGGTCTCCACAGCCCTGCCCCCACCCAGCGAGGCACAGCCACACGCAGCCTCTGATATTATATACCCTTCAGCAACTAGGAGAGACGTGCAGGAACCTGAACAATGTAGATTAGTAAAAAGGAAATTTGAAATGCGATCCACAGTGTATAGGCAAAGCTTGCGGATGATTGTGCCTTTTAGCACAGTAAGGTTGAAATTAAATGAGTAGGAAGGAGACTTGGGAGGAGACTTACTTTATGCAGGCACAATGAAGTTCTTTGGGCAATGGACTCATCCTTGCACAATGAGACTTGACTCTATTTTTAATATATATTAGCGGCAAAAATGAGCTACAGCCTAGAGAAAGTTCCTCTAGGTGGTGTGCCCTACTCCACTCCCTTCTGCCGTAGACACAGAAGCTTGTGCAGCAGCAATAAAACTAGACAGGAAAGGAACGATATTCGAGTCCCAGTAAACACTAGAGACAAACGATGTGACTATCGATTTCCGAAGGAGGTGGGGTGTTAAGGGTAGGCAGGAAGGTATGTGTGTGTGTCTGGGGGTGCACTTAAAAGGCCATCAGGGGATGCATTTGACCTTGGGGGAGGAGTGTGCATTCATCTGTCTTATCTCCTGAAAGCCCAGGACATGTCCAAGTCAGATATCTAGGACCTTGAACAGTGAAACTTGACTGTTTTCTACACTAAAGGGAACACAAAGACCTATTTATAAGGCCTTCCATTCCTGGTCCCTTCCCAGGCTCACCTCTGTGCTGCACGGAGACCATTATCTCTGAATGAAAAACACCTGAGCCACCTAGAAGGCATGCGTACATTAATGCACGCACTCCAGGGTGGTCAGGTCAGTGTCTAAAATAGAAAGGGTATCAGCCCTCCATAGCTTGTAGAGTAGGAGTGGACAGGGGCCATGGGGAGGGGGTTCTCCTCAAAATGAGTGACTAATGGGAGATCCTGTAATGTTGTTGCTTTGACATTGCTAAAAAATAACACGAAAGGGTCATTTCCACAAATTGCATGGAAGCCGAGTGTTTAGGGCATTTGCCTGTGTTCTTGTGGAAAATCAGCAGAAAGGGAATGAGCCCTGGACTCAGACCAGATCCTACTCAGGAATAGCCGGTGAGCACCCTGCAGCGTGGGAACTAAGTGAATGAAGGATTCAGTTCATTTGATACTGAGACACCCAATCAATGCCAAAACCCATGGAAAGCAGCAATATTGGCATGGGCACCCTGCAGCACCCAGCTGATGCCCGAGATGGCCTTCCTTTAAATGAGAAACTCAGAATCGACTCTGCTGGGTTCGGTCGTCAGCAACCACTTCCTTCAACCTTCTTGCTCCTGATGCAGACCTAAGTTTACCCATGCACATCCTAAACTACCCCTCATGGAATAGGTTTTCCCGACTGCCAAGAAACCCCGGATTTAACACTAGATCATGGATCACATATCCTCTCCATTCAACGTTTCTATCAAAATTTTACACTTGCCAAAAGCCTCATAGTTACTCAAATGGGGCATGACACAGGGAACTTACAACCTCCTGTTAGGACTTTCAGCATAGCAGAGGCAGGCAAAGTGGGGAATCTTAAGGGCCCAGTATGTACCCTATGGCTGCCCTGCCTGCCCCTCCCGCCAACCTTGCTTGCTGCCAAGGAACAAGCAGAGCTAACAGGCCACAGAGGACCTCCAAGCTCAGCTTCCAGCACAAAGAGAAACACACCAGCAAGATGACCGATTCTGCCAACTGTCCCTTTCCATCTCATTAGGTCACTGAAAAGCAGGACCAGAGAAGAACAGTTTTTTTTCCTTTTAATTTTAAATTGTCAGTTGTAATAAATTCAACAAAGTTACACCAATGGGCTGTTTTTTCTTTCTTTCTTTCTGTTTATTCAGGGAAATTAAGGTGTAGCCTTCAAACCCTGTCTCACTAGATGCTTGGTTTTGGAATCATACTGTATTCTAAGGCTAAAGACCTGGAGTGATGTTGATTGGGTGGGGCCCATGTGATGCCTTTAGCACCAGTACTGGCCTAATCCCATATGCAAACACAAGGGCAAACTCTTTCTGAGGCAATGGCAGCAGAATACTTAATGGCATCCGACAAGATAGAGCAAGTTTTTTGGTGCAGACTGTGTCTAAACAGACACACGTATATTTACATAAACACACAGGGAAGACCTTAGCGTTTCTCAAATAGCTGAGACGAAAGAGTGTACTGCACCGGGGCGGAGGCTTGGGCGGCTATTGGCGGCTTTTGTTTCCAGCCATCCCCCTGTCTCTTCCCAGGATTTCCTAACCAAAAGATGCTCTCTGGATTGGTGGTCTTCTTGGAGTGACAGCTATTGATTGGTGTCATAGACATGTATCAGTCAGAACGAGAGTAGGAACACAATCACCGCTGTCAACACATTTCTGGGTGGAAAGAAACAGTGAAGTGCAGAGGAATCTGGACCACCCCAGAGCCACAAGCTTCATGAAGCACCTTTACCAAGAGATGTTGGCTATTAGGACATCACATGTTCTGTCTGTAGTGAACTTCTGACCCATGGTTCTAGGTTAGACAACTAACCTGCCCATCAAGCTCCTCCAGGAGCTCCAGGCTCTTACCTGTTGGCCTATGCTTTCCTTTATTCTAGTGTTGTTGAAACTGGTGGTCTCCAGCTGCTCCATCTTCTGGGCTTTCTCTCCTGAAGGCTCTTGAGTAGTTAGGCTTTCCACCAGAGCCCATCCTCCCCTCAGACTCAACCTACTACCCGCTACTGTTCATCCAACCATGAAGGTGTTCTTGCCAACCCAGCTCCCCTTGCAGCCTCTGAAGGAAGGGGAATCCCACCTGTATCCTGGCCTCCAATTGTGGCTTTCATCAGAGAGACTGTGAAACTCAGAGACCATACCTACCTATGTCCTGCAATATCCTGGTACGTTTCCATGTATGTGCTTGCAGTCTGGGCAGTAACAGAACTAATATGTCTGTGCTTGAGGCCAATGGTAGGAAGAGAGAAGGGAAGACACCTTGCATGAGAGACAGGTAGTTTCATTCCCTGGGTATTATAACAGGGCCCCAGATCTTAGCACACCCAGCTCCATGATGGAAGTAGCATTCAGGCTGTAAAACTCAGCACGTAGGCAGCAGCACCACCAGCCAAAGCTAAAACAAAGGCCGAATCCATCAAAACCCATAGTTCAGGGAAAGTCTCTAAATGTACTAACCCCGCCTTTTGGCTTCTGTTTTTCTGTATCTGGCTAGTTGTTTTTGATAACTGAAGTATGTCAACCCAGGACATGGTTTTTGCGCTTAAAAGCTCAGAAAGGCTCAGTGGGATCCCCAGTACCCAGTGTAGTAACCAGCCAGCTAATAAAGACTTTCTATTGGCTTAAACCTATCCCAAGCTGTATTCTCTGGTGACTACCCCACAGTAGGTACTAGCTAACTCTTTGTTACCACAGGCTTTAAGAGGATTTATTTTAAATTTTGCATTTTCTAGCATTTTGCTCATAGTGGTTGTTTTGCTTGTCTATATGTCTGTGTACCATTTGTATGCCTAGGGTCCACAGAGGCCAGGAGAGAGTGTTGTAGCCCTGGAATTGGGGTTACAGACACCTGTGGGCTGCCGTGTGGATACTAGGAATTGAACCCAGGTCCTCTGAAAGAGCAGCACGTTCTCTTAACCTCTGAGACATCTCTCCATGCCCACACCAGGCTTTTGAGCCTTTGCCGTATGAATGTGGAAACACTTCTCTAGTTGTGTGCACTGCCTTTGAGGACGAAGCAGCAGCTTTCCACCACCTCAACCTTCAGTTACACACAGGTATAGTCCTTACCTGTCACAGCTCAGGATCTCCCCTGTGGCAAACCACTGCAGCCTACCCCTTATGCTTGGGTCCCCTCTGCACAGTTAGCTTGATTCACTCCATGGGTTCAGCTCCCGAGTTTTGAACCTGGGCTCTTATTTTTTTGGCTTAGGCTGAGCATGCAAAATTTTCCCTTCATCAGGCTAATGAAGTAAATGTCTTATGTCATCATTAGTGCTGGTGCTAATCCAAGCAGAACTAATATTGGTGCCGTTCCAAGTAGAATTAACCAAGTCCAACCCCCAACAAGCCAGATGTTTGTCAAGCATTTCTTACTGATGTTAATGAATAACTCCCCGAGGTTCAATAAACAGCTGAGTCCACCAAATGAACTTCAGGGACCCAGAAACAAACTGCTTGCCTAATTGAGGTTTGTCCTAGGGGGCTACCAAGGCCGTAGAATATTTAAGCTGAAAGCAGGGAGGTTCCTCTGATGGCAAAGGCCGTGTGGGAGCAGCTAATAGACACAGAGGAGTATCCCTTTGGAGACCCTTTTCTTTCTTCGTGGTTCTGTGGATTGGATCTACAGAGTTCTACTACCATAAACTACAGCCCAGCCCCACATCTGGATGCTTTAGGGGATAGGGACTTGCGAGCCGTGTTTAGGATACTAAGAGTGAGTCAGAGAAGACCCAGAATTGGAATAAAGGCTAGCTGGTGACACACCTGTGCAGTTGACCAACAATGAGGTCACATGATGAAGAGGAAGTCACTCACTAGTCTATCAGGAAAAAATAAAGACAGATGTCTATAACACTTCCTAATTAAACCAAAATATCCACATAGTGGAAGAATTTACAAATGAGAGGCTTAAACTATCACGAGAAAGATTAAATAAGAGGAACAAAGCATACATAGAGAGCTCTAAGAGAAGTTTTGGATTTGCTAGAATAATGAGGACAGTTCACTAAAGATATTGTTGAGAAGCCACTTGCAGATGCTTAATTCTTACAATTGGCTGCTCTACAACGGAATTTATCTGAGCCGCCCCTCTCCACCATGCTGGATTGTCTTGCCTTCTCAGTTACACGGAGATGCATACAAATGCCTTTTAATTACCATCTTCTAATGTGGATACCAAGAGAGGTTCCCCCTTCCCTTCCCTGGGGCTGTTCTCCCATCCAGATGTTCAAATACTGTTTAGGGTGACTCAGAGTTACTGGCTGTCTACTCCTGGGCCCCTCCCTCCCTGCGAGTCCCACCGTGAAGCTAGAGATGAAGCAGAACTTGGACTCCCGCACCGGGACAACTGAGGCTTTCCAGGCCACTCCCTCACTGCAGCCTTGCCCCACCTTAGGTGACTTCATACAGGTCCCCAGGAGGACACGATGACCTGACCCTGTTCTTGCTCAAGTCCTCCCTCCCACCTTGCCCCGAGCACAAGAACGTGGGCCAGGGCCGAGCTGGTCTGTCTCGATTCCCCTTTCTTGTCAAGCAGCACTATGCAAAGCCTACTCCGGCTGTTAGCTGCTCTACTTTATATCCGCTGTTATGCCATTCTCTCTCCCCAACCACCTCTTTCTCCTCTCTCTCTTTGTTCAGCGTGACTGAATCTCTTTGTATACTCAGATTGGAATATTCGGCTGCAGAGGAAGTCTGTGAGAGCAAATCCAATCTGTACCAGGTTTTTCTTACAGGACATTTGGGCAGAGTTCCTCGCCCCCCGAGTCAGTGTTGCATCCATTTGTGCAAACATGTTTCCCATGGCATCATTCTGTGTTAGACACCTTCCACATGAGATCCGAAATCCGATGACCCTCTTAAGGAGATATGATCACCTCCAGTTCGGAGGAAACTGAGGTGCCTGGCATCTGCATCATGTGCTGTCTAGAGAGAAGGTGTTTAATCCCCTGCAGGGCATTGAGGACCATGCCCACACTCAGCCACCTAGAGAGAAGACGTTCAGTCTCCTGCAGGACATTGAGGACCATGCCTACACTCAGCCACCTAGAGAAAAGGTGTTCCGTTCCCTGCAGGGCATTGAGGACCATGCCCATACTCAGCCACCTAGAGAGAAGGTGTTCAGTCCCCTGCATGGCATTGAGGACCATGCCCACACTCAGCCACCTAAAGGGAAGGTGTTCAGTCCCCTGCAGGGCATTGAGGACCATGCCCACACTCAGCCCCTCTGTCCTGTCTCATGTCCACCTCGACACTTGTGTGACCTAGTGAATAACAAGAGTAGGAGCTTTCTGACAGAGGAAAAATCTCTACTGTGTCTTTTGTTTTCATAGCTATCTTAAGGGCCTTCTCTTTTTCTCAGCTCCTCCAAAGCTTGTTCTTCTAGTCTTAGTTAAATTGAGACATAGTCTATAACACCACATGACACTTTGTGCAGATAATTAAAAGATCAAGGATTTTTTTCAAAGGTCTTATTTCTTGGGTAGGCACAGAGAACTAATCATATCTTGAGAAACCCAAGCAGGGATTTTTTTTTTAAGGTTGAGATGTTCTTTGTGCATCTATATGTGCCAGAATTTTTGTGATGTAATTTACATATGTCATCACATTTAATCTTCACAACTTGAATGAGTAATTATAACTATCCTTTTTTAATTGATAAGAACACTGACACTTGAAAGGCTAAAAGAGATGGAGCTGACATTAGAGCCCAGTATTGACAACAAAGTCGGTCATAGGGTAGCTCAGGGGGTCTAAACTCCAGCCAAGAAAACCTAACCAGGGCCTCTAAGAGGATCCTTTGTCATGCTTATTCTGCTTCGCTTAGCAGCTGACATCAGCTTCTCGACTTGGCTACTTGTTGGCCACTGCTGTTCATCTAGACACTGGATTCTGGCAGGGGCAGGTGATGCCATCATAAACATTTGGTTTCCTGATCTAGAGGCTCTCTTTAAGACTACTCTCATCCTGACTCAGAATAGACTATGTGATTGGACACTTTGCAGTCTGATGCCATGCCACATGACGTCTTAGGCTTTCTGAACGATCATCTTGCCTTCTTACCATCTTCCAATGTCGCGATCTAGAGCTAACAAAATCGATGGGGATGTAGAAAAACAGACTGCTAAGTAAAATCCCATATACCCCTTGCAGAAAAGGAGAACAAGTGCCAGAAAGGAAGAAGAATGTGTACCGGGCTTGGCATCCATGTGAGCGGCAGGCTAGATCCCCTCCATGGCTGATGGACAAAGAAGGGTCCCGCTCTGCTGTCTTGCCAGGGGACGGCAGAGTGCTACAGCAGCCCAGGGTGCTCAAGGGGGACGTAACCTCGGGGAGAAGGTCTGATGATGTCAGCAAGGCAAGGATAGGAAAGAGCAAAGCAAGGATTAGAAGGGTTTTTTCCCCTCCACGTTATTAATTTAAGCAAATGATGTATTCTGGTTGTTGGGTCCCAAAGCCGATGTCTGTAGAAGTATAAGTTCATTCAAAAACATAGAGTTGTAGATAAAGGTTATTATAAATGTGCATTGCTGCTGTATCTTAGTTGCATACTTTATTCCTCTCTCTCGTGTCCTACGCTAGGCTGGAAGGACAGAACATGAGAAATGCTTACTATGTAGCCCCGTCTCTTTCTCACCCAATACTGAGTTGTCCTACATGTGTTCACGTGCCCATAGCAGGAACACTACCTTCACTTGTTTAGTACTTGACATGCACTAGGCGACAGCATCACCAGCTACGCTTACGAAACTGCAATTGCATGCAATGCTCCTGGTCATGGAAGTGACCACTTATTCTTCCTTCTCACTTGTGTGGCATCTTGGTCCTAAATACTCAAACACATCTTTCATTTTCATCTCTTTTTCAACAACACATCTCAATACCGTGATTAACCCATGCTAACTTAATATGGAAGCCTTCAGGATCCCTAACCTAGCCACACAGGAGAAACACTAGCCGCTGCCTCCACCCACCTGCCCAGAGTGCGGCATCCACCCTCACCCCCACAGACTCTCTCACTCAATGTCCTTGGTCCCTCTCTTGTCTCTGGAGACTGTCAGCTCACCAGCCTCCTCTGATCTCTGCCCTCCTTTTCCTCCAAATTAAATTTCAACTTTTTGTAAACCTCTGTGAAAATGACAAGTCGGTGCCAGAGCTGTCTTTTAATACACAAAAGCATAAATAATGCCATCCATCAGGGCTGTCACTCAGAAAGATGGATTGCTGGTTGTCCAGACCCTCGAATGGCACCAAAGCCAAAGTTAGAGAGTGTCTCACTTCTTTGCATGTTCTCTCTCTCTCCCTCTCTCTCTCCTCTTTCTCTCTCTCTGCTGGACTGCTTGATTCTGATTAATGGTCCTGTCAGGGTGGGATTCCACTTGCTCGGATAATGAGTCAAGAATGTATTCCCTGTCACAGGCACAGCAGATGTCAGGGGCAGAAGGGCTCAGGGATGCCAGAAACAATATACAGTTTCCTCCTAGTCCCCTGACAGGCCAATATGCTACACAAGGTCTAATTTATGTAGACAAAATGCAGGCGGGGCCGTAGCAACCAGAACTGCCCCAGAAAGTCCCAGCTACAATGCTGCTTGCAAGCAAGGCCCACTGACCAGGGTGGACAGCAGTAACTGGGTGATGAACACCATGAGCAGACTCGATAGTGTTGCTTCCAAAGGCCTGGACACACTGAGTGGCTCAGGACCCTTTGACTTCATTAAGCTGCACTTTATATCATTATAGGAAAAAAATCAAACAGGGCAGAGGGCTTCTGTTTCCTTTAATGGCTCGATTAGGTTATTCACTGTTGGGCTTGCTCATTATCATACTGGAGCTGCTGAGAAAATGTCAGGTGCTCCAGCCAGATGCCCTCCTTGCTGTGGGCGTACTAGCCTGATCTCTGAAATGTGTGCACTCACACCGTCAGGAATCCCCGTCGTTCCACCGGTGCTTCAGGAAGCAGAGCGACTCTGCAGCAGAAACAAAGATGCACCTTCTCCACCCCGCGGGGCTCTGCTTGCACAAATGAACCTGTCCACATAGATTTTTGTGTATATGCACATATTGCTTTCTTGAGAAAAATCTCCTGGGCTGTTTCATAAGTTATGACATTAAAGCAGTATGTGTTTCCCTTGGATATTAAAATATGACCACATTCTCTTGACAAACAACATGAGCAGTTAAATGCTAAGGATGTGAGGAAATCAGATAAATCAAAACCCAGGCAGGAGAATGTCAAATCACATAGATTGGGAATATGAGACTATTGTGTTTACCAATCTCCATTTTAATCTGAACCATGTCTCAAGAGTCTTCTATTAAAACAAACCTTCAAAGACATGCTAAGACTAAAACGCCACATATCAAGGCTTCTGTATTTCATCTCTGCAGTGGGCTTGTGTGATCACGTCCCTGGCTTCATGTCTTACATTGTTATAGGTCCTGCACATTAAAGCCAGCAAGCATCATGATTGGTTTCAAAGCCTGATCAAAATGTCATACTCAACTGACCATCCTTCTCTTTCCTCTCTCTCTCCCTCTCCCCCTCTCTCTCTCTCTCTCTCTCTCTCTCTCTCTCTCTCTCTCTCTCTCTCTCTTTTTAACAGGGTTTCTCTGTGTAACAGTCCTGGCTGTCCTGGAACTCACTTGGTAGACCTTGCTGGCCTTGAACTCACAGAGATCTACCTGCCTCTGCCTCCTGAATGCTGGGATTAAAGGTGTGCGCCACCATGCCCAGCTCCTTCTAATAGTGCTTTTCCTTTTTTTCCCCTGCATATTTCCATCTTTACAAAGTTTCCATTTTAAATTTAGAAAGCATGCTGCCAGTATGGAAATTGAAGTAGTATGGCACAAAAAGGACGGATTCTAGAGGGTGTTTGATTAAGGCTTTGCCTGGAAGGAGGGAAGATCAAGCCTTCAGGCCAATCACCTTCAACTCTCCGAGTTCTGTCTTTGTGAAGTGTGACTGACACTTGTTACCTGGTGGCCCTTGAGATCATGCATATACCTCGTAGAGTATCTGGTCAGCCTTCTATTGGTGTATTCTGATAGCCAGATGGCAAAGAGATGGCAACATTTTGGGTATGTGTGTTGCCCATTGCCTAACATTGATTTTCAAAGGACAAGAAACATCAGGGCGAGCTGAAGGCACTCTGCAGATCTAAGACACTCTTGAGAGAGTGACCATCTCCTTCCTACCAGGACCTTCTAAAGCCCACCTCAGTTCCAGGCATACTCCCCACTTCCTCCTGTGGGCCTACAGATGTAACCACGCCCCTTCCTGACCCAGAGTGTTAGTGGAATCTACACACCGTGAGCTACTGAAGTGATTGCTTGAGATTTTCACAACAGAGGAAAATGGGAAGAAATCAGAAGTAACCTCCGAAGGTATCCATCTCTAGGGGAAAGACATAATGGTGTGTGGTCCAATGAGGAAAAGCATGCTGTCTTGGAATGTGTTCAATAAAATCCACTTTTTATGACATATATATTTATTTAAACTAATTTCTGAAAGGGTACATAAAAGATTTGACAGTACTGACCTCTGGATAGCCCCCTACAGAGAAATTACAGTTATCATGACCTTGTATTGTTTTCATACTGAAAATATAATTTAAAAATAAAATAAAGAAGTTGGAAAACCAAATTAAGCAAAGGAATTTTCTGAATTCATCCTAGTGTAAACACTCACTAGGTTGAGGGACACTCAGTATCCGAATACTTTATCTTATACGCCCTTGGTTCCGTCCCCACTCTGCAACAGAAATGAGCAAGCACCTCTCTGTGCTGTTCTAGAATTTACTGGAGAAGAACCATCAGACAGAAACCAACATCGCAATATAAGTGAGCCAAGACTTCAGATAATGCTTGGACAAGAAGGAATTATGGTAAAGGACCTTGTGGTAAGGAAGGGCAGATGTGGAAGCGGTTGACAGTGCACAGAAGTCTCAGGGAGAGGTCACCCAGCAGATGCGTGCAATGTTTTACGATTATCAAAGGATTTTCATGATACAGACAGTTCTTTCAGCTTCAAGTTGCTGCACCGTGTTCCTGCATTTGGATCCCTCCCCGAGGGTCCTCAGCAGGGCAGGGGCATCAGCATTTGTGAGGGTGGAGGTGTATCCCCACGTGGTAATAATCCGGGAGCCAGGTCTGCAGCCAGCGGCTGCCTCCTTCAGAAACAAGCCACAAGAAGCAATTTATGCGCAACGTGTGGGAAACCACTTACTCTGTAAAATGAACAGCGTTTGCATCAGCTTGGCCTCTGAGCATGCCTGCTTCAGTTTGTCTAAGTGGAGGTCATTCATTACAGACTATGAAATCCCAGTGCAGAGGCGATAAGCAAGGTCGACAGAAAGATGCCAGAGTGAGCACATTGGAATCGGAACCGAGAGCAGCAGGAAGGAAAATTCATTTGAAGTCCCAGTTTCTGTACTATTTCCAAAGCCCTGCCTGTCCCAGGGTGGAAAAGAATGGTGTGAAAGCTGCCCCTGTGGGCATCAGGCCCCTGTCTACTGTGGGCTAAATGCTTTGGACCAGCTTCTGTGTGCTGAAACCATATAGCTACTGGATTGGCTACAAAGGGTGAAGAATTACAGGGACGAGGAGCAGTCTGCTATACAGACATTTCCCCCTGATCTCTGAAGTGTCCCTCTGAAGTCCCAATGAAAGGAACAGCTGGTACCAATAACTGGCTCATCTCTGGCCACCAGCACGTGCACACAGGTCCTGACCCACAGTTTTGCTTTCTGCAGTTTCTGTTACCCAGAGTCAAGTAATGGTTCAAAAGTCTTATGTGGAAAACTCCACAAAGAAATACTACTTTAAAAAATTGTTGGCTGTGCTGAGTAATATGATGGCATCTTGATATATTTTTCTCTGTTCCTTCTCAACATGAACCATCTCTTTGTCCAGCGTATCCATGCATGTAAACTATCAACCATCAGTCACTTAGCAGCCTTCTCGGTGACTCCACTGAATCATGATAGCACATGACTGTGTTAAAAAAAAACAAGACCCCAATTTGCTTAGTAAATAGTCCCAAAAGGTATAGTGATACTGGGGATTTGAATGTGGAGAAGAAAATCTGTAAAATGATTATTTACTGTTGTAAATAGGGGAGAGGTGTGGGTTATGTTCCCAGCACCCAACTCTCAGCCCCCAGCTGCTGGCCCGCTCAGCCGCTGGTTGCTTGCTTATGCCCGAAATAACCACATGACAATTATATTCATTTAAACTCTGCCTGGCCCATCAGCAGCAGCCTTTTCTTGGCTAGCCCTCACCTCATAAACTAACCCATTATAAAAGTCTGTATGTCACCACGAGGTGGGTGACTTACCGGACGGTTCTACAGTATCTCCATCTGTGGCGGGGGCCTCATGGCGACTGTCCCTGACCTAGTCTTCTTCCCAGCGTCCTCTTCTCTTTTCCCCGCCTATCTAAGTCCTGCCCTATCAAATGGACAAGGCAGCTTTTTTATTTAACCAATCGAAGCACAGAAATAAAGATGGACCCTCCTACAGAAAAGATAGAAGTACAATAATACAATTTGAAAAAGATGTCGAGATGAACTAATTTTTGTTATATGTATTGCTTATAATGGCTTCATTTTTATATTGGTAGAGTTTTAAAATTAGTCTTTTATTAAACAAACATACCTCTGAATGCACAGAAGAAAACTAGACTGGCACACACAGGGTTCAGACTGGCACACACAGGGTTCAGCCTGGCACACACAGGGTTCAGCCTGGCACACACAGGGTTCAGACTGGCACACACAGGGTTCAGACTGGCACACACAGGGTTCAGACTGGCACACACAGGGTTCAGACTGGCACACACAGGGTTCAGCCTCCTCTGGGCGTCTTGGAACACCCAGCCTGTGAACGATGGGGGATGCTGTATGTTTTCTGTCTCCCGTCGTAGCTGAGGTCCTTAGAATTCTGCTGCACTGCTTTAACAAGCTGCCCTTCTGTCTTCCAAGCTGGTTCAGATCCAGCCATCTCTGTCTCTATGGAGAGCCTCAGCTTCCCTGTGGAAGGTAAAAATATAAACCGTGAAGCCGTCCTGAGGCTCCCTGTGCTTTCTATAATGTCTGATTCGTGATTAGATGGACATTTTTAAACACCAACATTTCCCGTCCCAGGAAGACTGCACTCATTTAGAACCTCATCCCTTCTCTTCCTACCTACGGGTTTAACCCTTTACAGCCTCTATCATCCACTCTCGCACAGTTTCTACACAGTGGACCACAAGGCTTCCCAGCTTACAATCCTTCCAAGTATCCAGACCTGACCTTTGAGCACAATTAGGACTGACTCCTTAACAGAGCACCCGAGGACACCTGAAGCCATACTTCAGTCCCCATTTCCTGTATTACACTGCAGCCTCATTGCATAAAACCCTATGTAACTCAAGCCAGTTCAATAAATGAACTGTTTCTCATGCCTAACTTTATGCCTGCTGGAAATGTCCTTCCTCCGCTTTCCTACAAGTGTGTACGTATTTATTTAGACCCTGCACTATTACATCCCTAATAAAGACTCTGCTTCCTCAGAGTCCCAGCTGCACTAGAAGTAATTCCTTTCTTTCCTGCATTTCCATAAGATGTCAAAGCGGCCCCTACCCCTTTATTGTTATCTGGCTATTTGATAGGCTGACCCATTGATTGCTTGGGGTCTTATTTGACCACCGTGTGCCTAGCCCCTGAAACCATCTGCAAAATACAGAAGAT
Organism: Dicrostonyx torquatus; assembly: GCA_028555095.1. Taxonomy (NCBI): domain Eukaryota; kingdom Metazoa; phylum Chordata; class Mammalia; order Rodentia; family Cricetidae; genus Dicrostonyx; species Dicrostonyx torquatus. The sequence continues at coordinate 1,007,490 of JAQHUG010000382.1, read as the reverse complement.
TATCAACAAACATCTCAAACTGTAAAATGAGTGATTGAGACTTACCATGCTGTAAGCCCCACATTTACCCTCCTGATACCCTCAAGTTGGCCAGATATCCTCTATCCATCCACAATCATCTCCTGGATCTATAAGAGAAGTTCACCTGGGGTTTCTACCTAGAGTGCTAACCAAGGCCAGGCTTGCTCCAGTCTGGGAAAAGACTTAAGACTCATCTCAGACTCAACATGGGAAGGTTTGAGGCCCCTGGTCCTTGGATAAAGCAGAAAGAACCTGGAGGAGAGTTCCAGCACAAGTCACTGCCTGCCTCAGTCTGGCCTCTAAAACCCAAGGACTTTTCTCTCCCAGTCATCAAGACTCTGCCAAAAGACAGCGTGTTTCTCTATAAAGTTCCCACTGTGATTTCTTAATCAACTCTTAAACTTAGAATAAAAGAAATCAAATTAAGTATGCCAATTTCTTTCCGGGTAGGGCTTTGGTTTTAGTTTATTACTTTCATTAGAAGCTTTGGGCTCCTGGAAAAAAACCTTCCAGGGCTTGAGGGCTTCCAGGGCCCCAGCCCCCAACCTGCAGTGGTGTAGAGGTGCAATAACCCAGCAAGATAGGAGAGGCTGGTTCAGTTTCCCAACCCTAGAACAGGCAAGGACGATCAGAAGCATCAAGCCCCAAAGCTTAAAAATAACATGTCTGGTCCACAGTCAGCAGACTGATTCCTGCAGTCTCTACCCGCAGAGGTGGCCGATGCTTCAGAGAAACAGTGCTTTAGGACCCAGGAGGGAGATTCTGCCAGCTTAGACCTCTTTGAGTGGATGCCAGCTATCTTGACACACAAGAAGCCACACAGTGGTTTGCCTTTTTGATTTCACTGTAGAAGCACTCAGAATATGTCCATTTGGTTACAGCCAAGACAAAGTTTCAGAAACAAGGAAAGAAAACGGTAAGAATAAGAGGCGCTCACGCTTGTTTGGACTGGGAGGCACTTAGTTCATTGTGTACGTATAAATGATGAGCGTGGGTTGCAGGGATATCTTGGACCCATAAAAGAAGGTGAGAATTGTTCCGTGTCATTTTGACCTTACTGGGTAGAGAAGGTGTGATGGAGCAGGCAGGATCAGAACTGGGCACAGACCCTGGCACAGGGTAAATAATGCAAGCTCCATGGAAGAACGCTCGAGGCAGCTCCCAGTGGGATAAAAACAGCCCAGTATTTGCACTGCCTTCTGGAAAGTCTGACCTTTTTAATGTTCTATTTTGAAATACTTTGATATTCATAGAAGACATAGGAATAGTACAAAGACTCACCCTTTACCCTTTTTTTCCTTTTTTTGTGGATTTGAATGTTCTTTTCTTTTGGTCGTTTGGATTTTTTGGGGGGAGGGTACTGGTGGTGGCATCCCTTGCACTTGCTCAGCAAGCCTTCTGGCACTGAGTTATACCCTTGCCCCTAGATTAATCAGTTTTTGAATATTTACCGTATTTATGAGCTCTTTATACCTGCATGTATACATACATGTATGGTGATTTTTTTTTTTTAGCCTTGTGTGAATAGATTTCCACTCACTTTTGCAAGCTGTTAAACACAAAGAGCTCTCTTTTCAAATCCAGGGAAGTTAACTTTTTTTTTTTTTTTGTTTTTCGAGACAGGGTTTCTCTGTAGCTTTGGAGCCTGTCCTGGAACTAGCTCTTGTAGACTAGGCTGGTCTCGAACTCACAGAGATCCGCCTAGCTCTGAGATTAAAGGCGTGCGCCACCACCGCCCGGCTCAGGGAAGTTAACAGTTTTGCAGACTTCTTTCCGATCCACAGCTCATGTTCATCTCTCAGTCACTGTCTAACAATGTCCTCTGTGGATGTTTCCCATCTAAAACCCAGTGCAGGTTCATGTCTTCCTCTCAGTTGCTGCATCTCTTTACCCTGCTGTAATCCACACAGCTCCTTAGTCCTTCATGGAATTGGTCCTACTAAAGATCACAGCCCAGCTCTTTTACAAAATAACGCCCCTCTGTGGTACTGCATAGAGTAATGTGACACAGGACACGGAAGGTGGAGGCAGGAGGATAAGGAGTTCGAGGCCATTACGATGGTTATATATTAGCTCGACAGAATCTAGTCGTTGTTGGATGACATGAACCCCTACCTCAGAAGACAGGACAAGCTGAAATGGCCCTCCTGTCTCCTATTTTATTGGCCTGGTGTTTCCAGGCAGTTAGATGGAGGCTGTGCCCCTTTGGCTGAATTACTGAGAGATGTTGTGTTCTTCTCTGGGTACCATTTCTGGGATGCAGTCTGCTTGCCCCTTAATGCTGATGGTAATTCTGATTTGTGGCTTTTCTGCCTTATGACCGCTGTTTTTCCTTTTGTAATTAGTGAGTGATTTACAAGGAATATAGCGAGACCAGGTAGACAGCCATTCTCCACAGTTCCCCTCTTACAGATTGAGCAATCGGGAAATTTCCCCTTTTATCCCCTGAGTTAGAGAGAGCATGCGCCCGTGGAGGTCAGACGTCAACATCAGGCTATTTTTTTTTTTTTTTTGAGAGAGAGTCTCTCTCACTGAACCTGGAGCTTGCCAATTTAGCTGGGAGGTCTGGCCAGTGAGATCCGGGGATCCTCCTGTTTCTAACTCCCCAGCGCTGAGACTGTAAGATTGCAGGCATGTCCCACAGTGCTCTGCTCTTAATGAGGGTGCTGGAGATTGGATTCAGCTATTCTTGCCTGGTGTTTGAGTTACCGCAGAGTTGACCGGAAGTATGCCCTTCTCATGTTCTCCTTTGTCTTCTGGCCGGCACTTTGAAAAGTTATTTCTTCCTTTTTGATCGTTTATTATGTTCTGGGATTTTCTTTCATTTCATCATGCCCCTGAAACCAGTTTTTCTCCAGTGATTCTTGTGCGCACGCATGTGTGTGTGCGTGTGCGTGTGCGTGCGTGCGTGCGTGTGTGTGTGTGTGTGTGTATGTGTGTTTACATTAGGGATCCTTTCAAGAAACCACGGTCTTGGTGTTTTCTACTGTTATGATGGCTGAGAGTTAAGGGACTCTGAGCAAACAGGCTTGATCAACACAATATTATTGCAATAGTCTGCTTCTATTGATTAGACATCTTTTATCTAAGTCCTCAATGATGCTTCTGGCTTTTTCTTGCTTATTATATATATTTCTACTTTCAGACTGAGAAACTGAAAGTAGCTCACAAAACAATCAAATGATGTACTAGTTTTCTCAATCTGAAAATTCACAAAAGAGAATTTAGAAGTGGCTACATTCATATTATTACAAAAAGTGACAAAGAAGAGTAAAAGTGACATTTTGTTTTCTTCAGACAGTATACACTGTCACAGGGCCATGTTACAAAGTTACCTAGTGGCTTTTTTCTTCCCTTCTGTGTGGGCATAAAACTCTATTGCAACAAAGTAATGTATCTTTCTGTTTGCAAACAGTGTTGGTCCTTCTGCTCATCTTTACAAAAAAATGTGACTCGCCAGGCATTGTGGGACATGTCTGTAATCCCAGTATTCAGGAGGCTGAGCTGGGAGGATCATGTGGTTAAGGCCAACACATTACAGGTCAGTCTGCCCAACACAGCAAGAGCCTTCCTTTAAACCAAAGTAATCGTCCTAAAATATTATTCCAAAAATCAAAACTGGTTTTAGAGGCCAGACTGAGGCATATGCCAAGGAGTGGTATAGCTAGGTCATATGGTAGGTCTGTTTTTAGCTTTTTGAGAGTTCTCCTCACTGATTTCCAGTGGCTCCTCCAGTTTACCATCCTACACACAATGAATGAGGGCTCCCCTCCCCAACATCCTCTCCAGCATCTACATCTGGCGGCTTACAACTACCTATAGCTAGCTCTAGGTCCAAGAGATCCTTCAGCCACAAATCTTAAATGAATACGTATTGCAAATGGTGTTAGCTTCCTGTTAATTTAACAAAATCCCTGACGCGGCCAATTATGAGGAGGCAAAGGTGAGCTTGGATCATAGTTTCAGAAGTTTCAGTTCTCAGTCAGTTGGCCTATAGTGAGGCAGTACACTGTGGCAGCACAGGGTGTTCACTCAAGGTGACTGAGAAGAGATGTAGAGATACTAAACCTCCAGCATCCCTTTAAGGACGTATATTCAATGATCCCCTTCCTCCAACTACACCCTACCTCATAAAGGTTCCACAGCATCCCAATAGCACCACAGGCTGGTTGCCAAACCTTTAACTCACAGACAGTTTGGGAACATTTGAGAATGATCTGTTACATTGTTATTAGCGTTTCTTGAAATTCTGCAACCCTGCCTGGATGCCACTCACTCTGAGATTCCTAGAAGCCCCAACTTAAAGCTCAGGGCTCATCTGCAGTGCCTGAACATATATCTGAGAATGTCAAAGACATGAGCTTTAGCTCAGCCCAGCCCAAGCTCCTGGCCACTGGGCCCTCGTGGGAATCTGCTCAAGCGCCTGGCTTCACAATATAATGAATGTGAGCTGCAATAGCTTCACTACTGTGAAGATCAACCCCATCCCAGCTAGTATGCAAATCAGACATGCTAGAGAATTTCTTCACGGTCTTCCATAATATTCAGTATAAAGGCATCCCAAATGGCAGGTGACTATTAGCTCATTGTGACCTATATAAATGTCAAATGCAAAACTACTGCCCTAGCAAACATCTTAAAATAAATAACAACAGGAGGGCCGAGAGTCTGTTGTCATCAATATTTACAGTTTATGTGTCCTCAAGCTGGCAAAGAGATGCATTCATCCCACTGGGGAATTCAATTAGTGAGTGCAGCCCAGGAAGTGGACTCTCATGAGAACATTACACACAGATGAGGAATGTCTGTCTGCCTGTATAAGGCAAGCCAGTGATGGGGAAAGATGGGGAGGCCTTGGGGCATTGCTTAGCCCATATTTGGAGGTTTTATCTCCAGACCTGTGTTCTCATGGCCAGGCTTACTAAAGCGAAAGCATCTCCATCATCACTCCTAGAGTTACCCAAAGTGGGAGTATGCTTTGTCATCAAAGGGAAGTTCATGGATCTCTATGAATCTACATATATACATACATGCATGCACACATATAGATATACGGCATGATAATTTTGTTTGGATCTTAGAGAATCAACTTCTTTCTTATTTGACATGCACAGAAGCTTTGCCTGCCAACTTCCAGCATTACAAAAAACTGCTTTTCATCATGATCTGTTTGTGTGGGTGTGTGCACACATGCGGGCACACACACACGTATGTGGTGTATATACACAATTTATATATACACACACATTTAAAAAAAGATACATATGTATTTCTGAGCATACCAGCATGTCTAGCACAAGACAATTTAAACCTGGTTCTGTTCTCCAGAGAAACAACTGGAAAAATGCTCAGCCAATCTGTTCACTGAACTGAAATCGGCTTTTATTGTCTTGCTTAGTCTGTGGCATAAGGACTCCGGATTTTTCTCTTATATTTCTGATTATCAAGACGGTTCCAGAAGCTAGGAAGTTAAGCTGAGTGGCAGAGAATGAAGATGGCTGGATTAAGGTGGTTCACCTGAAGAACTCCCTAAGGTAACGAGGCATTTTATTTGTATTTTAATAAATAAAGCTTGCCTGAAGATCAGAAAGTAAAACAGCCCCACTGGTCAGCCTTACAGACCACACCTTTAATTGCAGTAGCCACACAAGTTGCCATAGAAACCAGGCAGCGCATGCCTTTAATCCCAGCGGTGCATGTCTTTAATCCCAGTCCTAGAGAAGATTATAAAACAGGAGGAGACAGCTCTCAGTCTCAGTCTTATTCTGAGATTCCTGGAGGCAGGATTGCCATTTCAGACTGAGGTAGCGGTAAGAGCCAGTGACTGGCTGCTTTGCTTTTCTGACCTACAGGTTGAACCCCAATTTCTCTCTCTGAGCTTTTATTAATTGTGCTTCAAGGCAGTCCAGGTTTTACTTTGTGATTTACAGTTCTTGAAGCTCTTTGTGTACATAAATGAGTTGAGTTAATATTTTTTTTCCAATTTAACTTGCTCTACGTTGTTATGCTTTCAGTCACATTCCCAACAAATAAAGCAAGTAAACATCATAGAAAAGGAAACAAGAAGCTGGAGAGCCATTGCCCCTAGAGCGGTGGTTCTCAACCTGTGGGTTGCGACCCCCTTGGGGGTTGAGTGACCCTTTCACAGGGCTCATCTAAGACCATCAGAAAACACAGATACTTACATTGTGATTCATAACAGTAGCAAAATCACAGTTATGAAGCAGCAACGAAAATAATTTCCTGACTGGGGTCACCACAACATGAGGAACTGAATTAAAGGGTTGCAGCATTAGGAAAGTTGAGAAGCCATTGTCCTAGAGCTTGGGAGCAGGGTGTTCTGAAAGTTTGGAGAGATGCTTACATAATTTACCTTCCAGACTGGGGAGTTCTGAAAGCAAAGTCAGTTAAGATAGCTTACATCAACTTAATAGATTTAGAGTCATGGAAACCAAGTTCCGGACACATCTGTGAGGGAGTTTCTAGTCTGGGCTAATTGAGGTGGGAAGACCCACCCTAAATGTAGGCAGCACCATATCATGGGGTGAGGTTTAGACTGACTGAAAAGAGCAGTGTGCTAGATGCTATCAATCATCTCTTTATGCTTCCTGGCTCTGCATGCAATGTGGCCTGCTACCGCATATTCTTACAGCCATGCTTACCCCACCGGGTAGGCATTCTCAAACTGTGAGCCAAAATAAATCCCTCCTTTAAGTTGACTTTTGTTAGAGCCATGAACAAAATAACTGTGATAGCAACTCTCTGAATACTTCCACCAAGACAGTGGAAACTGCCCAGGGGTGTCTGGGTCATAACAAGTCAATTGAAACAACTCAGGGGTATCTGGGTCATACCAAGTGGTAAGGTTATCTTGTTCAAAGATGACTTATAGACATCACAGAGAGCTTATTTAAACATTACATGCATTTGTGAAATGACAGTGTTCATTATAAGAAGCAACTAGAGCAAGAAGGCATCGGTGTGTAGAAGAAAGAACTTTATAATTTGACAGCACTTTGTTTGAAAGTTGGTTCTTTTCTAGCTTGCTGTGTGACTTTAAGTCTCTAATTTCTCATTTGCGAAGTAAGAATAAAATACCTTGGAAAGCTGTTGTCAGAATTAGACAAGATAAAAAAATGTGAAATGTCTAACATGCCACTTGAATAGAATAGGCACATAATTTTTATTTCTCTTTCTCAGGAATGTACAAGCCTTATTTAAACCTGTTCCATTCTCATAGTTCTTGATTTTAAATCAAAAGTACTGCCAGGATATCTTCAGAAATTAATTTCCAACAAAGCTTTTGTTTAGAAATGACAGCTGACCGGCTGTAACACGGAGATCCATCCATTGTTGGGTGAGTCCCTCTGTGAAACGAAGTCTTGGATCCAAAGGTTATTTTTGTTTTCATGATCAAAAAATACACGTGATTGTACAAATAGAACCCAAGCAGTGTTGAGCCAAGTTTTCCACTGGGCACGCAGGCGTTCATTCAGGTAAAGTGTGTGGTACGCGGATCACAGCCATGGGTTCCGTTAGGCATCTGATAAGGTGAGATGGTTGCTGGTGTGGAGGCCCTGGGTGGCAACCCCCATGTGCCTTCCATATATTACAGATAGAAATGTTTTAGAGTAAAAAGTCAGCATACACTATTTGATTTAATTCCAAAACTGGTCCTCTAGTGACCCAGAGTCTCATCTGGGGAGATGTCCCATCTTCATGCGGTTTCTTTGGAGGCCATTCCCAAGTTCAGTGTACTGGCCAATAGATTCTAATACCCAAAGGGTGGAGTAGAGAACACAGACTCAGGCCAAGCTGTGAGAACTTGGGATGGGAACATGAGAGAAATGTTTGGGGAAGAAGAACCCTGCTGGTCTTAGTGGCACATACCTGTAACCCTAGACCTGGGAAGGCTGAGGAAAGAGGACCATAAGTTTGAGGCAAGGGACTATATAATAAGGGCTGAGGATATATCTCAGTTCAACACTTGTCCAGGATGTACAAGGTTCTGGATTTCATCATCAATATTCCAGAGAGGGGAGAGAGGGAAGAGGAGAGAGACGAAGGGAAGGAAGGGGAGAGGAGGTGAGGAGGGGGAAGAGAATGAAGGGAAGACGGGAGAGAAGCAAAGGGAATCCTTCACTGGGACGAGAAGCATAAAGCAGGCTAGAGAGGGAAGGCCCTGAGAACTCCTCCCTTCCAAGGATTCCTCCAAGTTCTTAGCTTGCAGGTCTTATGCAATGTGAAGCGGAGAAGAGACTGAGGATGGGAAAGCCTCAGTTGAACTCATGGATCTACAGCTGCAGAGAGACCTAGAAATCACCCAGGTTCAGAGGTAGAGAAACACAAGGCCTGGAATGAAGCTATTCAGGGAATATGCTCAGAGTGCAGGAGACTGAGGGATGCCCCGTGGCTGGGCTTCAGCAGCGTGTGACTGAACCTGGCAGATTTTGCTATTTCAAGCGGCACATGCAGTTTGGTGGCTGCGCCTCTTTATTCCACTCAGTAAATGAATTCAAGCATTAGCTTTCTCACCTGCCACTTAGAGTTAACAGCAATACTCTTTCTGGCCCCCTCGCCGATGCTGCAAAATTTAAATGGAAGACAGCGTCCAGGCTTTAGGATGGAGGAAACATTGCGCAAACACTAACAAGATCATTATTTGTCATACCCTATCAGATGGAATGAAGCCAGAGCGGGCACATCTTCAGAAGGGCGGTGTCACCAGCCTTAGGAAGAAAGGGGACTGAGGAAAGGGGTGAGAGGTCAATGCCATGCGACCCTGCAGACAGACCAAGCAAATTTCCAAGATCCTTTTGGTGACCCCAGCAGCAGCAGCACGCGCAGAGGTGAGCGGGCATCTCGAGGGAGAGGATGAGATGGGAACTGTCTTCGTTAGGGTTTCTGTGGCTGTGAAGAGACACCACGACCCCAGCAACTCTTATAAGGGAAACATTTGAGGGGCTTCACTTAGGGGATCAGTCCATTATCGTCATGCGGGAAGCATGGTGGCATGCAGGCAGACATGGTGCTGAACAAGTAGCTGAGAGTCCTACGTCTTGCAGGCAACAGGAAGTAGACCGAGACACTGGGCAGTATCCTGAGTATAGGAAACCTCAAAGCCCACTCCCACAGTGACACACTTCCTTCATCAAGGCCGTACCCACTCCAACGAAGCCACATCTCCTCATAGTGCCACCCACTATGAGTTTATGGGAGGCTAATCACATTCAGACTACCACAGGCACCACAGGCTGTCACTCAGGCCCAAGCGCTCTTCTGTCTGGTCTTGGGGAGAAACTTGCCTTCACTGTCCTCCTTTGTAAAGTGGGGATACTCCGGAGCTTAGACAGTACGTGGCCAATGACAGATAACAGAATTAGACATTAGTAGCCACTGCCTCTTCTTTTCTCTGATGGTGAGAATGAAGAAGGGACGCAGCTGTTGCATGATGGATGGTGTGTCTGCACTATTGCATGCTGATGGAGAAAACACAGACACACGGTAGGAAACTGCACATATCCGGAATCTAATTTGAATATGCTGTCCAAGTGAGTGTGAAAAATAACAACGCAGAGTGTCCTGTTGCTATTTCCAGTTTCGCTTCCCTCGGACTGGGTTTCCTCAGCATTTCACGCTACCTATCATTCCACAGCAGCTGAACCCACCCCTAACTGTATTTTCTTTACATTGGTCACAAGAAAGACAGAACGGCACTTATGGTCCTTACCCAAACCTGCGTCCTCTTGGGTGGAAAGAAGCAGGAAGCAGTTTTGAGTTTGACCACAAATAACCCTTTGAGAGGAAGGATTAGTTTCTGGACCCTGGTGTATGTCTTGCCTAGGTACGTTAATATCTTAGAGTCAGAAAGGGACCCATATTCTCCATTCCCTAAGGGCTCCCTGATGTACACCGAGGAGCTGTTTCTCTTCCCCAGAGCAGAATCTCATGCCTTCTCTTCCTTCTCAGCCTCCACCTGGAGACGAGGGGAGCAGAGTTAACACGACCCCGAAGAAATGCAATAAAGGCTTCTTTCTCTTGCTATTTCTACACGCCTGCTCCTCCCTTCCACATCTATTTGCACAACCATAAACTGCGAGCTCAGGAGGATAACCCCAGCCAAAGTCTACATGCGCTGGATCCCGTAATGTAAGCTACATATGCTTAGAAGGGGCCGGTGAAGAAAAACACAAGCTGGCTCCACACTGGAGTCTGGGTTCGTTCTTCTCTGCAAATCAAGGCCTCGCCCTTCCAGTCTGACTCTCTCACGTGTCCATAAATAAAAGCTGTTTTGGCTACTAGATGCTTTTGAATGATTCAGGACCAGGCTCAATGCCAGAGTCAAAGGCTGGGCTCTGCTGCTTAAGAACCAACAGCAGTGCCCATGGCTCTACTGTCTCCTCAGGGTGAAGAGACAGCTGCGAGCACCAAACAGTGCTCAGAAGGACTGCACTGTCCTCCTCTCAGGCCCATCCCACTGCCTTCTCCCCTTTGTTCTGTCCTGACAATGGAAGTGGGCTCCGCAGATGGACACACCCATGCAGCATCGCTTTATCAAGGATGACTCCAGCCCGTACATTTAATTTGAGAGCAATTGAGTTTCATTTCCACCAGAAAAGTAGAAACTCACGGGAGCTGTGCCAGCCTTCTTGTCCCTTTCCCACCTGGGGCGTCACCAAAATTCAGTGGTATCAAGAAATGAGGGACACTGATATCAAAAGCAAGCAATATCGAGACAAGACAATATTGAGACATCTGGAACTTGGTACATTTGGACCCTGATGTTCTCTGGTAGAGGAACACCCATGGAATTGCTCATTCTTTCCATCTCTTTGCTACTGGCCATGCATGTGTGTTAAGCCATCTGTCTCTGTCCACATGCGCCTTTAGGCTTCTGCCTCATTCTCCTAGCTTTATTCCAGGCAGGTTGTCTGCAATCCTGATCTTTCCAAGCCCTTTTAGCTCCTAAGAATTTCTGTGGAAATTATCTTTTTGATTCTGTGTTACCTCCTCATCCCCTTAAGAGAGAAGGAAGGATTAGGTTCTTGGAGGCCAATGCAAGTCTCTGTCCAAGCTAGTAGTTCAGATTTCTGTGACACATCGGTCTTGGAACGGTCACTTTTCATGCTATGCTCTTCATCGACACGAGGTCTGTGTCATGTGCTTGAGTGTGCCTCTTTATGCTAAAAGAACTAAGAAGTGCTGAGTTCTCAGATATTTAGTTTCTGTTGCCTAGGGACAGGCAATAGTTGAAAGGTTACCCTTTCTGGGAATTCTAGGAAATTAGAAAGAACAAATGAAAATCTTAACAGTGTGGTAATTTAAAGTATCTTATTGACTATGTAATGTAGATCCGAATCTATTAATGCCACATCTCAGGCACTAGTTATGGCAGGCAAGAGAGCCAGTGTTCACAACACACAAGGAGAGAGACTAGAAAGACTTTGATTCTGAAACTGTTAGACTAGTTTCCCATAAAGCCAGAAAGCTAAGAAGACTCATCGAGGGCTTACCAAATACGGCTGCAGAGGTGGTTGTGTTTATTTATTCTGTTACCAAGACCCCACAGCTTAGAAAAGCCAATGCCTATCCCAACTTCAGAGAAAATGCTAGTGACCATGTGTGTTCTCTCTCCTCTCAAGGCTGCCCATGCTGTGCATTCTTCTTCGGTCAAGTGACTTGGAGGATAAATCACTAAAACCTCAACAAAGCAAGAACACAAGGATTAAGAGACAGCAAAAGGAGCTCCCTGCAGAAACCCCAAAGGATGAGAAACACATTTCAGAAAGGAAAATAAACATCACTAGAGCCTTGCTAGCCAGAGCCACTATGTCCAGCCCTTTCAAACAAAGTCTCGCCAAGGTCTACTTTTTTCATCTGATCTGTGAGAGTTTGGCATACATGTATGTATGCGCCCCACCTCTGTGCCTGGTGTCCCAGGAAGCCAGAAGAGTGTGTTGGGTCGGAGTTACAGATGGTTGTGAACTGCGCGTGGGAGGTGAGAACTGAACCTGGGTCTTTGGTGTGCACAGCTAGTGCTCTTATCCACTGAGTCATCCTTCCAGCCCCCTCCACCACGCCCTGTTTACTCCTAATTTGAAGGAGTGTGTTCTTCCTATTTCACACCTGAGGGCGCACCTGTTTCTTTTCAACCTAATGAGTAAAATTGGAGCCGTGGTTTCACATTCTCTGAATGGTTAGCATTTCTTCACGTGCACTTTCAATTATTATCCTGCAGTTTCTCTGAAGAGCATTTTCTTTTTTCTCTTTTGAGACATGGTTTTACTATGCAACCCTAGCTGACCAGGAACTTGCTCAGAGACCAGGTTAGGCTCCAACTCACAGAGATCCACTTACTCCTGCCTCTCCAGTGTTGGAATTAAAGGCATATTCCCATGCCTGCCTAAGAGATTATTTTCATATATGCTTGGTATGCTGTGTCTTTAAGGAAACTCTCTGTTTTCAGGTTACTTGAAGTGTTTATTCTACATCGTACTATAATATTATTATGACGCTCATCTTGCTTACAGCTTTAATTATCTCCATTTGGAAAACATCTAAACAGTGAAAAAGCTTGAGCAAATTCTAAGCAGTTTGATGTGTGCTGCCAAGTCAGTCTCTAAAAATAGTTCCAGCAGCCCACCAGCTAGCTCCTTAGAACAGTAGCGTGGTTATCTATAACCTCTCAGTAAATGAAAATAGCACTCAATAGTTTGACATCTACTTGATTGCTAATTGTGTTTACTACATAAAGTCTGTCACAATCCCCAAAACATTAAAATACTGTCCTATTTGGAAAAATGGTCTTTGTGGGTATATTGTTCTGAAGGACTTAGAGGAGAAGAATATTCCATCACGGGCATCCTTACAACAGAGAGACAGAGAACGTTAGGCACATGGAAGAGAAGCTGATGTCCCGCAGAGGCAGAGAGATGGAGGTGATGTAACCAGTAGCTAAGAGGGCCGAACTCACCATATTCCAGAGGCAGCAGAGGAGAGTCTTCCCCTGAGCTCTCAGGAGAGCGTGGACCCTGCCTCCACCTTGATGTCGGTCCAATGAAACCGATTCTGAACTCGGAATCCAGAGCTGTGAGAGAGGGCATGTCTGTTGTCTTAAGCAGCCGAGATGGTGTGCAATAGTTATACCACTCAGACTGTCTGCATGTATTTATGGATAGCTACATTTCTGGTTTTGAAAATGCTTCTTAGTTATGTTTGTTGCTCATTTTTTCTTACTATGAAATTTATTTTTCTTCTGGATTGTTCAAGTAGATTTATAGCTTGCTCAAGTAGATTTATAGCTTTATACAGCTAAAGCTTTGTCTATCTAGGTAGTGCAAGTAATTCCCTAATTTATAAAAAAAAGTTAAGTTTGCTTGTGATTTTGGATAAATACAGATTTGTAGTATTTTATGTTTGAAAGTTCTTCAATATGATCCTCATAGTTTGCTTTATGCAAGGCTAGATGCTAGGCTTCATTTTTCCTTAGTTTTTCTTGTTCTAGAATGATATATTTTATCCAGCTACCATTCTGCAGTGCTGGGGATGGAATCCAGGGTCTTGTGCATTGGAGGGGAGAGTTATGCTCCTGGGCTGTATCTCTAGAGGTTATACGCATGCGTTTAAGTTTCCATCCTGCTTGAAAGTTAAAAACCGTACTTTAGAAGTTATAAAACACCACATCACATATTTCTGTCAAGGCAGAAGTGTCTATCGATCCAGGCTTTAAATTGCTGTTCCTTGGATTCTTTCCCCCATCTCAAAGAGGTCCCAGGCTTGGAAACAGTGCTTACACACCAGGCTTTCCCGCTTCTGCTGCCACTAGCCAGGTCTCTGCTATTCTCTGTGGTGAAACCTCACGTTCTAAAGAATACACAGCCCTGATACCTGCCTCAGTCCGCCCTGTATGTTCCTAACCATCTCAAAGCCATAGCAGCCTTCATTCTGAGCTGGACACAGTTTCAATGCTTTTAGGTTTCTCACTATCAAGTTCCTTCATATGAAAGCAATCTTATTTCCACTATTCTTTTCATGTTATCTTTACCTGCCAGCACTGAGCCTAGGATAGGCAATGCCTGACTTCAACTCCAAGCTACCTCTGGGCTTTGCAGCCTGCATTGATGCCTTCCCTGTTCCCCTGTGTTAGATTGTAAGCACCAGGAAAATATGGTCCAGCCATACTTATCTTCCCCAAATCTTTCCTCCTAGCACAATGCCTAGGTCATAGCATTAAACAAATGCTTACTGTCATACTAATTTCTGTCTTTCATATCTCCTCTGGTGTACAATATCATATACTGTGACATCTATTACAAATACTCAAGGCTTATTCATTGATCCAGTTGCATGCTTTTTAAAATTATTTTTAAATTTATCTTTGGGACATAACGTAGATCAATATTTCATAAATGTTTTATCGATAGTGAAAATAAAGGATATTCTCTATAGAATAAAAAGATCAATACATGCACATTTGCACAAAGAGCTTTATTAATTATATTATTCAGGACTTTCATAATTGGTTTATTTTTCTATTTGATCTATATCAGATGTAGAAGGGTGTATTTGAGGTTTCTACTACCTTTCCAATTCTGTTTATCTCATTTCTTTCCCATTTTCTAAAACTCATTGTCGGTGTCAATCAGATTTCAATCAGATATGCAGAATAACTGTGAGTTCCTAAGAGGCTATATTGTAACCATCAGACATTCCTCTGCTGTGGGGAAGCTGGGGACTGTGGTCCTGAAAGATGCAGAATGTCAGAGATGTCACCATGTACGGCCATGAGGAGAAGAACACATGGATCACATCTGTACCTAGAGTTGCGTGTCTAGCTACGAGCCAGAGGAGGAGAAGCTGGATATAGGCAGGAAGCAGGCAGGGAAAGCCAGACGTGAAATGGAAGGACTCAGAGGCAAGCTGGGAATCTCTGGCCTACAGGAAACTGTTTCTGTAAACCAGCACAGCCTTCCCACTTCCGAATTTCATGTAAAGACCCCTTTTCTATCCCTAACTCAGATGGAGAGTCGGGAACATTAGGGAGAATGATGACAAACAGTTCAAAGAAGTCTGACCTCTTGTCAATATGACAGCCACACACGTATCTTTCAACCATAATTAAATACATAACTATTTTTCCTATTTTTTATCTTTTAAAATTGTTTTTATTGAACTATAGATAACTATTTTTAATGGAGAAATCTAAAAATCATGCCTCAGGTAACAGGATAAAAACGGTTCTTATGAAGCATTTTCAGCAGCGATCCTGCAGGGAGGGACAGAAGAACGTAACTCTCACAGGCCATACATACAGTGGGGGAATATAGCTCAGAACTGCCATCACCTCAGTGGCCACACAGGAGGGGGATATAGCTCAGAACTGCCATACCTGTGACTTTCCCCATGTGCTCCTACTGACGTGACTCAGAAAGAAAGAAAACAACCATCCACATTACCTCAGCTATTTACTTCTTTCTTTGTTCAAATGATGACATTGCCTTAGCCATCTCCCCAACAGATGACATCACTGCTTTACCCATCATCCCCCAAATGACGTCACTACCTTACCCATCTCCCCAGTATGTTCCTAAATACCTTAGCGGCAAAGTCCTGTTTCAGTCATCTGTCTGCACTAGCAGGACTCAAGACAGACACGAGCTCAGTTGTCTAATTAGCCAATAGAACATCTTCTGAGTTTCTGACTGTCTTTCACATTTTATTAAGTATCTTCCCCCTCCAAATTAGTCCAAAGAGCCTAACAGGTGTTAGTTGTGGTGACAGGAAGAAGAGCTACAGGGATGCCATGAAAGCGAACTCTAATTGTTCAGAACAGGAGGATACATTTCACCTCCCTTCATCTGTACAAGATGTTTATTTTGTGAGACTACACCATAACCATCTTTTGGATGAAGTTCAGAGAAGTCTAACAACCTGCCTGGAGTCCCACAGTCTTTGCATGAAAGAGATCAGCCTAGGCTGTAAGGATGTAACTGCTCGCCCTGTCCTCAGTCATTACCACACACGGCCTCTCCGACGAATCGTGTTTCTAGCATCGCCGAGGACTAGAGGCGAGAGCTGGATTCCTGAGTGGAGACAGCAGGCCCCAGGCTCCCCTTTCCTTTTCTCCTGGAGCACTGGCTTCTCCTAAGACATTGCTGGCTTCCAGTGATTGAAATTTGAAAGCATGTAACTGTTAATCTGGGGGTGATTAAAGAGTTTCATTTCTCGGAAGAATCAGTGCTCATCACCAGCTGTGATGAATGAGTCGCCAAGATCCCCTCAGCCCCATTATATTGTGATTAATCGTGCCAGTTTAAGTCAATAATTCATTTGTTAAAAATAGGCCTGTGAAGTATCATTTGTCTCATGGGTGATATCAGAATAAAAAAATTCATTTGATAGTTCTCATTAAATTAGTGTTGGAAGTTATATTGGAGAACACTGTTCATCAAATTCTTATTGCAGGCTTATTTGATAAGAAGTTGTACTTGCCTAAAATTATGTCTGCTAAATGTCATAATGGGCTTCATGTTCCCTATGCTAATAAGGGAACAAAAGGTCTAAATATGTGCACAACTGGAGAAAAGGATGGGGCTTGAAACCAGAAATAAACTAATTCCCATTCTCTTGAGAGAATAGTGATCTTCTGGTTTTCATTCAACTAATTTTTAAAAGGAAAATGAGAGAACAAGCAAATGGGTTGTCTGCTTCCTGAGCTTAGAGGCTGATCTGGAAGTGCCGAGCTGGTTTCCAGAGAGGTGGATCTTCCCTACTGCTACTTATCTAGAAACTGTTACAGACACTGCTTTCGGTCTAGCTGGGCCATTAACACCTCGTCAGTGGGAGGTGACTCAGCAGGAACATAGAAGCAAAGAGCAGCTCCACAGCAGATGACAACGCCTGTGACCATCCTGTGACCATCCCATGACCATCCCGTGAGACACAGGATTAACGTCCGGGTAATTCCAGAGCTCCATCTACACAGAAACACTTCCCGAATGCTCCCCAAACACTTATATGGATGAGCGGATGATCCTCGAATGCTCATAGGCCTTTGGAGACCATTTGTTTACAACTTGGGGTGTCCGGGTCTGATGTGGGCAGAGGAGAACTGAACCAGGGTGGTACTAGCATGGGGCATTGAGTTAATGGGGACAGAAAGTCAAGTGCCAGATACAAGAGGAAACCCAATGGCTAGAGGACAAGTGTAAGAGAACATAGCAGGCAGATGAGAAGGAGGTGAGCGATGAACATAGAGAGGGAAGACTATGGAAGGACAGAGGAAACTGCACGGTCAACAGGCATTGTGGGAGGGTCCACCTGTATTTCTGTGCTTTGATTGGTTAAATAAAGAGCTGCCTGGCTTACAGACTGTTCAGCCCTTAGGTGGGCGGAGTAGACAGAACGGAAGTTCTGGGAGGAGAAGAAAGGAAGTGAGCCAGACGCCACGAGCCACCGTCACAGATGGATGCAGGTTAGACCTTTCCAGTACGTCACCACGTGGTGACTTACAGACTTTTATAATGGGTTAATTTATGAGGTGAGGGCTAGCCGGGAAAAGGCTAGTGATAATAAGCCAGGCAGAGTTTAAATGAATACCGTCCTCACGTGGTTATTTCGGGTGCAGGCGGCCAGCCGCTGGCCTGCTCAGCGGCTGGGGGCTTGGAAGCTGGGTGCGGGGAACAAACAACACGCACCTCTCCTCTCCCCTAAATACAACAAGGCATCCTTCTAGAGCAGCTTCTAAGGCCCCTCCTGGGAGCAGCTTCCTGAGCACAGCATCAGCCGCTTTTAAACCTCAGAAGCTCAGGCTTGCATCAACCTCCCCTTACCCAGTTCTTTCTACTAACCCAAGGAAACCATGTTTATAACGTGCCTTCTGTGACCCTGGAGAGGTAAGGACAATGTTTAGATCCTTGAAGATCTGGGTAGGAGGTCTGCAGGCTGGCTTGTTCTACCTTCCTACCCGAGTCACTAAATACAATCATGATGAAGATGGCAAAATGCTGCACAGAAACAAAGGGACAGGCGAGAGAAAAGTACAACTTGATTACAAAAGATAAGAAGAAAGCCTCTTTCTGTCATGGAGCTCCAATGAGCCTCCCTTACAAAAGTGGGACCAGTCAGAGAAGTAAGATAAGTCCAAATCAGAAAGTGATTATGTATTTTTATGACCCGGAAGTGAATACAGATCCTGAAATAAGGAACAAAGGAGGAAGCTAAAGAAAGTTTTGGAACCATAATGAGCACCCCCAACCACTAGCAACGGTAGGTGGCCAATGACCAATAAGCCTCTGGATGCTTCCTTGTGCCCAGAAGTCTAAAGACAGAGACTTAACCATATACTGGCATGTGCTATACTGTACTGCCCTCATCTCAAGCTGAGCATTACTCTCTCTGTGGTATGGCTCACACTGGGCTGGTGGCACTCAACTGCTGAATAAGGAAGGGCATGCCTACACATGAGGAAAGTGACGTCAGGCTGGGTGTCCTTTGTCTGAAATGCTTCAGAGCAGATGTAGTTCAAATTTTGAATTTTTAAAAATGTATTTCTTTATAAGTTTATGCTTATATATAACTTTGGTATTATTTCCCCTCCCATTATCTTGTCTTATCTCATCTCCCCCAAACCCTTTTTCTTATATCAAATATTCCTCTCACTTTCATGTCTTTTTTCTGTGCCTCTGCTGTGTTTAATTAGGATTACTTGCATGATAATGGGTGAGGGATGGTAGTTACTTGAACAAAGGCAACTTACCTTTGTCTACAACACTGAAGAATATGACATCATCACCTCCTTCCTCCATCTATGATGTAATGTTGACTTGCCCAGTCTTGGGCAGGTTAGCACTTCTGCTCTGAGTTTCTGGATGCAATAGCCACATCGTGTCTAGAGATGATACTTTGCAGCACTCCTTCCTATCCTGTAGTTCCCCAACTCTTTCTGCAGCATTCCCTGAACCTTAGACAGGGGTGCTGTAGATGCTCCACTTATTGCAGTCTTCTGTTTGTGGTATTACATCAGTTCTCAATAAGTTGCATATTTTGGAGCTAGGCCAGTCAGATTCTCAATACATCAAACAATCAACTTATAAATAAGAAAGTCTTAATTTGGCTTGTGGTTTTAAAGTTTCCATTCCATGGTGGTTTGATCCTGACAGTTTGGGGCTGTGGTGTTATGGTGTATGAAGGCAGGAGAGAACAGTAAAGGAGGTTTGTTTACCCCATGGTCTCCAGGAAGTAAAGAAAGAGTAAAAAGAGGCCAGCATCCCAATATCTTCTTCAAAGGCACACCTCCAGTTACCTAACTCTCTTCTGGTAGGCCTTGCCCCCTGAAAGGTTTCATCACCTTCCAATAGCTCTGCACACGGGAGACCTAGCCTTCAGCATATGGGATGTTGGAAGACACACCAGATCCAAATTCTAACAGGAGTACTTTATAATTGACACTTTCTGATTGTGGATGCTCAGCTTGCAAGACAAGAGAGGGCAGCTGCAGAAGGTCAAGGAAAAAAGTGGAGGCAAGATGGTGACAGACTGCAGAACAGGGATGTGGTTTAAGGACCATGGAGCATTCTGTGCCCCACTTCCCCTACAATCTTAGAAATTTCTGGAGTCTTTCAAAACATTTGAGATGTTACAGTTTCCTTAAGCAATCCACAGGTAAGTCTGCTGGATAACTGGAGTCATCTGAGAGGAGGGAGCCTCAATTGAGAAGATGCCTTCATAAGACTGAGCTATAGGCAAGCCTGTAGGGTATTTTCTTAGTTACTGATTGATGTGGGAGGGCCCAGCCCATTGTGAGTGCACAATGGAGTTCCTGCCCCATTTAAGTTCCTGTCCTGATTTCCTTCAATGATGAACTTTGATATGGAAATATAAGTCAAATAAACTCTCTCTCAGGAATAGATCTGTGCTGCCAGGAGCAAACAGGTTCCATTTATTGGTGCATCATGTACAATTTGGGGAAGGAGCCAAATAGTTCTCTTTATAAGGTTAATTCTATCACTTTTGGGATAATTGCTATTAATTTCTCCCAAAAAGGTAGCACAAGTTCTTTGCCAAGGTTAATTGTCTTCCCACAATTTTTTAATTTCATCATCTGTAAAAGCAACTATAATCTCTGCTGGATCTATACCTGCTAGTTGATGAAATCTCAATTTTCCTTTTATAATTAATTCAGAGACTTTTTTCCACATAGGTTTTTAAATTTTTACATGGTTTATGTGATAAAAAGACCCATTCTAAGATAATATCTTCCCTCAGCATTAAAATTTCTATAGGGGAAATTTTGAAAGGCAATATGACTAGAATACAATTAAGATTTGGACTCACTCTATCTAAATGTGCTTCCTGTAATTTCTCTTCCATGACCACCAATTCTTTTTCTGCTTTAGCTGTTAATTCTCTGGGACTATTTAAGTCTTTGTCACCATCTAAGGTTTTGTTTAAATGAACTATTAGGTCAGGTATTATCCCAACAGCCAGTCATTGAAATATATCTGTAAATATCTCCTAACAATCTTTGATAGTCATTAAGAGCCTGAAACCAGCCTTTCCTAATTTGTGCCTTTAGTGTTCTAATTTTCTGTAAACCTATTTTGTAACGTAGACAATTGACAGAATCTCCTTTTTATATTTTTTCAGAAGCAATTTGTAATCCTTATTTAGGCAATTTTTTTTTTACTTCTTCCAACATTCTTTCTAAAGTGTCTGCATTTGTGTCAGATAACAAAATATTATCCATGTAATGGTAAATTATAGACTTGGAAAATTGCTTGCATATTATTTCCAGTGGCTGACTGACAAAGTATTGGTACAGGGTAGGGCTATTGAGTATGCCTTGTGGGAGGATAGTCCATTGTTACCTCCTAGTAGGCGGAGAATTATTATAAGTAGGCACTGTGAAAGCAAATTTTTCTTGATCCTTTTCTTGTAAAGATATAGTAAAGAAACAATCCTATAAATCAATAATTATAAGAGGCCATCGTTTTGGTAATAGAGAAGGCAAAGGAATTCCAGACTCTAGAGGGCCCATAGGTTGGATAACTTTATTGACAGCTCTTAGATCTGTCACCATTCTCCATTTTCCATGTTTCTTTTTAACAACACATACAGAAGAATGACAAAGGCTTGTTGATTCTTCAATATAGTGAGCATCTAGTTGCTCCTGTACCAGCTGTTCTAAAGCCTGAAGTTTGTCTTCCCTTAAAGGTCATTGTTTAACCCATATGGGTTTCTCATTTAACTATATTAAAGGCAAGATTGTTAGTACCTCTGAAGGTTTGCTAGTCGCTTGTGTTCTTGTACGGCATAAATGGTTGGTGACCTATGTTTATAATATTTCATAATATTCTTGCCAGAAACATGAGTTTTGGGGACTGCAGGAATGTTAACCTGGGTATTCCATTGCTGCAAAAGTCACAGTCCCATAAATTCACTGCAATGTTAGCTATACCTGCTTTGTTTTACTTGAGATAGTGTTCCAATTCCTAGGAATTGAATATCTCCCTCTTGAAGAGGCCAATCTGAATGCCAAGATTCTGGAGTAATGATAGTAACATCTGCACCTGTGTCTAGTAATCCCTCAATTACAATTTTATTTATATGCACTGTTAGCTTTGGTCTCTGATCACTTATAGAAGTCTGACAAAATATACATTTCCTATTTCCTACTGGAGTTTTTGACTCATCCTCCATGTCTATTCGATCATCCAGTACAGTATGATTTTTTTTACAGTAGGTGCTGGATTGTTTAATTTTCCTGGTGAGACATGTTCTCTACAGTGACTGGGAATGACTGAGCCTTGTTTGACATTGGGGCCTGCGAGAGGCCCCCAGTGAGTTTCCCAGTGGTCTTGTCGACCTGCATTCACTAGTCCAATGTTGGCCTTTGCCACACCTCCTATGTATACCAGAAGTCTGAGTCCTTCTATTCTTGCCATCCCTAGAGGAGACATTATTCCTAGGAACTCCTTGTCTACAGTTCCTTCTTAGATGTACTATTCTTCCACAATTAAAACATATGGCATTTTGGTGTCTCCTCATACCTTTGGAAATTGCTTCTCCTACCCAAGCTTCAATACTATAGTTAAATGTTTCAACATTCATTGTATGCAAGATCCATTCATCTATGGGTATTGATCTAACCTTTAAAGGTCCAAGAATTTTCTTACATTCTAAGTTGGCATTTTCAAAAGCCAAGGATTCAATTAGTACACATCTACCTTCAGTGTCTGTCACTCCTAGTTAATCTTTGTAAGA
This sequence comes from Dicrostonyx torquatus, assembly GCA_028555095.1. Lineage (NCBI taxonomy): Eukaryota > Metazoa > Chordata > Mammalia > Rodentia > Cricetidae > Dicrostonyx > Dicrostonyx torquatus. Next base: position 985,206 of record JAQHUG010000382.1, on the reverse strand, counting down.
AGTCAGTAAAGGGTTCTCTCTGGCCCTGTTTAACCATAATATATGACTCAGTCCTCTTTTCTGGCTCCTGAATCCTTTCTCAAGCACTTAAAGCTGCTGTGCTGCATAGGGACAAGATGTATTTGTCATAGTGAGCCCGTTCCTGAGGATCAGAGTAATGACCCTCACCAAGAATTTGATCTTGGCAAGTCTCAAATCCTTTTGCTTTCCCCTGTTGCTCTAAAATTTTTACCTCTTCTCTCCAATAACACTTCCAAAGCAGCTGAGGTCCATTTTCTAGGTCCTCTGAGATCAATTGAAACCAATAGTGTAGGATAGCCTTAGTGTTTGAAGCCCACATTTTCATCATTTCCCTGACAAATGGTGAATGTAACCCAGAAGAAACTATTGCTTGCTTTATTTCTTTTATATCACTCACATGTATTGGTTCCCATGCATATTCTTTGATTACCTTAGGGTACTTAGTGCCAAATAGTTTTTCTGAGG
>JAQHUG010000382.1:953174-974299 GCA_028555095.1 Dicrostonyx torquatus | reverse complement strand
TGACCATGTCCTTTGCTTTACAGACGCTTTTACGTTTCAGGAGGTACCATTTATTAATTGTTTCTCTCAGTGTCTGAGCACTCAGTTTTTTATGTGACAAATGCTTTTGCTTCTTAACTGACTTCATCTTTTTTGGTTGGCAGTGGTTCTGTACACCATGAGGGTCAACACGGCTAAAATGTCTAAGTAGCTCACAGCCCTTACTAACCTCATATACCTCTCAGAGATCTGTTTGCTAGTGGAAGAAGACTGGAAAACCATGAGGTTGTTTGCTTTTTTAATTATAATGTTTTGTTTGTTTGTTTTTCGAGACAGTTTCTCTATGTAGCCTTAGCTGCCTTTGACTGTCCTGGAGCTCACTCTATAGACCAGAGACTCAGAGATCCACTTCCTCTGCCTCAGGAGTTCTGGAATCAAGGGCGTGGGCCACCGACCTGCTTAAATTACAGTTTTTATTCTTTGAAAATATCGTGCTTTTATACAATGCATTCTGATCACTAGCATTCATTGCTCCCTCCCCCAAGTTCCCCGAGTTCCCCATCATCTCTCTCCCAACTTCAAGCCTCCTTTTTCTATTGTTATTAATAATGACAGACCAAGTCCAGCCAATGCTGCCTGTGCGCGCATAAACATGCAGTCATCCACTGGGGCATGAACAAAACACGAACTCCCAAGGGAGAGCCGTTCATAGACTCAAGTCAACTGCAAGACAACAAGTGAGACTTTGTTTTTAATGGATGAAAATAAGCGATAAGGTGGAGAGAGAGAAAGGTTGTATTTAAGACCACCAATTTTATGCGCGTGGGAGACAGGGTTGGGATGAAGAGGTTGGGGGTAAGGACTCAGGAGCAGTAACAGAAGAGTGGCAGGAGAAAAATCTGTGAATTCGGGAACCTTAGCTCTAGAAGATGACCAGCAGGGGGAGCTGCAGCCCATTCTTCACCTCACACTGCCCAGGTGAGGAGCTCTGGTTCCCCAATCTACTTACTTACCACTTAGGACTTGGTTAAGCCACTTAACCTTTCTGTTCTGTGGAGATGATGAAGGGGCGGTGAGGGCTGAATGAAATACTGCGCGGAGCTAACAAGACAGCGCAACACAAGGAGAAGGCCCCAGACATCCAAAACAAGACCCTGAGCCTACTAGACAATGGTGCCGAGGGATGGCGCTCCACATAACAACGGAAGCTGTCACAGTTGATGATCACGTTGATCTTGTACAATGCCTTGTGGGATAGTCAGGTGCCTTGCTCTGTCATGTCCAGAAAGAGGTCATAGATACATATGAAAGTTCTCTATACCTTTAATTCACATGGAATTTCCGTGTTGAGGCTTGTTCCTCCTTTCCTCACCTCTTCTTGGCAGAACTCCAGGGACAGAAGCCTGGGTTCAGGGTCCAGACAAGACTAGAAGGCTGACGAGCCTGCTACCTCAGCTGTCCCTGAGGTTTGGGGACCTTTCAGCTGATCTGAGACCACAGAGGGCTTGCACACTTGGAGAGCACAGGGGCAGGCTGACTATGTCGAAGTGATCAACCGCCTACCTGTGCATCTCTCAAGGCACAGTCCCTCAGCTTTCCCTGAACTTGGAAGAAGATTAAGCTCTGGCCTGTGTCACTGTCAAAGCCTGGAGAATCCGGGAGAAGCTTCCTAAAGGTGCCTATTTATGGCTGCAGGGCCTTTGTGGGGGCCTCATTATCATTTATTACACTGCTCTCCTCAACACCCTGAGGATGTTTACTGGAATAAAGGAGAGAATGGTTACTTTAGAAATAATACATGTTTTCATTAAAACCGTTTTTTTTTTTTTCTGGCCCCTCCAGTCCCGATGATGCATTTCCTGTTCAGTATAATTGGGTTCCAAGCTAACAATTCTAGTTTTCTCCTAAGAGGTGAAGTGTGTGGCATCCTTGGGTCTGGCTACAAAAGCCCCCCCCTCCCACCAGAAGGTCAGGAAACCACCCTGTGGGAGGCTGAAGGAGAACAGAAGAGGGAAGGTTGCTCCCAGTCTTTCATATTCCTAGATACAGACTTTTCAGCTGGTAAACTTGGGGAAGGTATCTCCGAAAGGAGGGCATTGGTTTTTATGAGGTTAAAAGGAAGGAATGTGGACAAGGACCAAGAGCCTACAAGGGTAATGTGGCCCATTATCCTGACCAAATAAGAGAGAACCAGAATTTGTCTCAAGGGCTCATCAGCATTCTCAAAACAGAAACTACAATTGAAACATTCCTGAGCAACAATATCCATTAGCTAGCCCAGCAAGGGGCTAGCCACAGCTAACACAAGGCCCTGTCTCACAAAACCCCCAGTCGCTCTTGAAAGGGTCCCCCCCGATTCCCTTTCACATTGGGGGCTTGGATACCTTTGTTGTTTGTTTGCTAGTTTTACGGTCTTGTGGATTGAACTCAGGCCTCTGTACCTGCTAGGCACATGCTCACTCCCAGTCCCATAGAGAAAACTACTGGAGCATCTGATACCAGCGTCTCACACGGTAGACTTAATTTATCTCATGAGATAGAGGAAAAGGTCACCCGGACCTCCTAGAACATTCCTGTGGAGTTATCTATTTAAGAGCTGTGCTGGATGAAACAGTGGTCACTAGCCACATGGCTTTCAACGGCAGCCACGGCGCTAAATGATCTAAAATTAAGCAAAATAAAATTGCTGAAACGACAGTGATCACATGCAGAGCTCAATAGCCAAGAGGCAGATATCAAACCTTTCCGTCATCCTGGAATGTTCTATGGCAGTGGTTCCCAACATGTGGGTTAAGACCCCTTTGGGGGTTTGAATGACTTTTTCACAAGGGTCACATATCAGTTATTTACGTTATGATTCATAACATTAGCAAATTTACAATTATGAAGTAGCAAGAAAATTATTCTGTGGTTGGGGTCAGCACAACATGAGGAACTGTATCAAAGGGTCATAGCATTAGAAAGGTGGAGAACGACTGTTCTGTGGGATGGGGATATTCCAAAGCATCAAAACTTTCCAGTGTCTTCCACTGACCCACCGACCCCTAGGGACTGAGCCCTCTCGTCTCATCTTCTTCCCGGAGCTGTGAACGTCATGGCTGAGTTTGGCTATCTGGGACTCCTCTACTGTAGGCCTCAGAGCTCCTGAAAGAGCTGAAACAGTGAGATGCATGGCACTGGAAAACGGGACATCTGGAGATTCCTGGCTTGCTCACACGGCTGGTGGGTGGCATAGTAGGGATTTTAGACTGGCATTGTCTTTGCCAGCTCCTGCGAACAGGGAAGGGGTCAGAATGCACGGTCTAGGGGGACACGGGTATCGGTGGGTGAGGAACTGAGTACACTGCGGGGGACTTTCCTATTGGAAGAAACTTGAGATCTGACTACATGCCTCGCCTCAGAATGGACTGAGTTTGAGTTGGCAAAGAGGACATGTGAGTTAGAAGATTTTTAAAAGCAGGAGTGGTGCACTTGCCTTTAATCCCAGCCCTGAGGAGGGAGAGGCAGGGGAGTCTCTATGAACTGGTTCTCTCTTTCCATCATGCAGGTTCTGGCATGTCCAAGTCCTGTTGGCAATCTCACTGGCTGTAGAATGTTTCTAAACATAGCAAGTGTTTACAATCTAATTATTTTTCTATTACACTATCATAGACCATCCCAAAGACCTAGGAAGTATGTGAGGGTTCAGCTTGCAGTAAACTGACTCTAAACTGAAACAGAAATAACTCTTATCAGACCATGGAATAATATGTGTGGGTGCCATACATTTTTTTTTTAACCATGATTTCATAATTGTTTTAGGACAGGTACAGCGCCCCAGCCAGCACTTTCTTCTGTCGTCACCTTCTACAGCCTGATGAGTTGCCCAAACAATGAATCCTGGGCTGGTAAATTGGCCAGCGGCTCAAAGACAAAGCAAGTGGTTTCTGAGTACTCCGACCTTGTCCCAGGCCATTAGACTGCACAAATCTCTTCTTTGTACACAGAATCTTGCATGGTATTTTCCTGTGTTAATGTCAGATTTATAATTCATACTACTATCATAAATCAGGGCTTTTACTCTAATAATGCTGTCAGCAGTTTTTATTTGTTTGTTTGTTTGTGTTTTGGTGGCGATTTTATTCTAACAGACTAATATGGCCACGGCCACGATATAAATAGACAAAAGCACTTGGTTAATTTCTGCAAAAATCAGGATACCAACAAGAGCAAATATTTGATGGAGAGATACTCAATCCTCTTAGGACACGAGCCAGGGTCTTTATAAGAGCATGAATTAGAGGCTAAATTCCAAATTTAAAACCTTCTGCTAATGGCATGATTTCACCTTTCTCTCTTGATGAAGGACTTGGACCCAGAGATCAGCATGGGGTGGAACTGTGTGGCACTTCCCTTCTGCCTGAGGCATCTCAGGAGCCCAAGGGCAGCCTGAAAGAAAGGAAGAACCCCACTGCATATGGGGGTTCAAAGACCTAAGCACTCTGTGCCAGGAGGTGAAGCCTTTGTCTGTTCCTTTTGTTGACTGCCACTTCCAAGGGCTGCTCTTTAACCCCATAACCCAGAAGACTGCTACCTGCTGAGGGACACAGAAACATCAAGACCATTTGTCATTTGCAGCCTGAGGAAAGCACAGGCTGCTGTTTGTGTTGGTGGCCAAGTGTGAAGGTACTGCTTGTGGCCTAACAATAGGGACCATGAGGTCCAATTGTCCATAAGGCAGGCCTGGAGCATGTGAGGCTTCCTGGAATCGTATTTGGGGTGGATTTTTTATCATTTGAGCAGCTACGGTCAGTATGCAGGCATCTGTACTGGCCTGCCCCTGGGGTCCTGACGAGATGCGTCCTCAGCCGCAGTCGCTATGAGCACCTTCGTGCACATTTGCGATGCTCCCTTTCAAAAGGTTGGCCTTGTCCCCCAGACCTCTTCTGCCACCCTTGTCCCCAGGGACCATTCTCTGTACCCCTCTCTGCCCCTTCTCTGTCCCTTCTCTCTCCTCTTCCAATAAACCTCCCATGTGAGCCTGTTGTATGGTGTGACTCTCTCTCCAGCCATTTTTTTTAAATTATAACAGCCACCCAGGAGACAGGAAACTCACACTCAGTGGATTTGACCTGGCTCATCTAAAACAGACTATTAGTTCTCTTGTTTTAACAGCCAAGTCAGACCTAGTATGTAGCAATGCATTGATTTTTTTTTTTTGACACTGCCAGAATCAATCTGAACAAAGCCATTCAGTGCTGCAAAGAAAGCCAGCTGAACCCAGACAAGTGGGATGGTTCTTTCCTTTAAACTTCTGAACAACTTCGATGCTGTATATAAGTGTATCTCTTGCCTTCATTTTCATCCCAACTCCATACACCTTCCAATGGAATTCCACTCCCATTGCTAGTTCCCTTCAGTAGGCACCCTACTGAGCCCCTGTGCAGGATATTCATGACGGTATCAGAAAAGGACACAGGACAGAGAGGCTCATGTATGCACCTGTCAAAACTCTCTGTGGGATTATGAAACTCCTGACCTTTGACCCAGAGTTCAAAGGCAGATTGATTATTTCCTTGAATAAAATTGATCACCCAGGCTTGCATTAAACGGAGATTTTAAGACATTCCTGACTAATGCCACTTGACCCCCCAGCTTGTCCCTCACCTCATTGATAGTCATAGACCTTTCTAGGAGGATCCATGGTGACTGTTAAGATGGTTTGGGCTTTTTTCTTCTCTGTTCCCTGTGGTAATATCTGGATTTATCCTTTAATTTATCTCAGTACTCCTGTAACATTGGCCTACCCAGAAGGCCAGTAGATCGCACTGTTCATGTACTCCCTGGGGGAGTGGTTGAGTTACTTTTATGTAGCCGTGACCAAACACCTATGAGAACGACTCACCAGAGGAGGGGAAAGAGAGGTCTTTTTGGCTCATAGTTGCGTGGTCCTGTGTGCTTGGGCGGAATATCACAGTGGCAGGAGCATGCAGGAGAGGGGCTTCCTCACTTCACTGTGGACAGGACGGGGTCAGGGAGCAGTCTCAGGGCCCGGCCCCATGACATACTTTCTTTAGTTAGGCTCATTTCCTGAAGTTTCTAGGACATCTTGAAATACCACCAGCCCCTAGTGATCAAACTTCCACCAGATGAGCCCGCTATGGGGGGGGCATTTTGTCTCCAAACCTTAACTAGGCACGACAGGGCATTTCCTAGAATCTGTTCTGCCCGCCCTCCTGGCTCTGTCCCAGTTTTCTCGCCAATGGGACGACAGGCTTGAACTGAGAGTTCTCTCCGATCTCTTCTTCCAGTGTTTGTTTTTCGTGATGTGCTCTGCTGATGCTTGCCCCGCAAGCATGCTATCATCTTCAGTTTTGTTCCTGCTCCACTGCTCTTGAGCCCCACATTTGAGTTTCTACGGAAGCGCCGCAGTTTCGGAGGAGCTCAAATGCCTGAAGCGCCATCAGCGTCAGTATGGCAAAAGGTTAAAGTGGCTGCCCTCACGTTGACTAGTGGGGCCCCAGCAAGTCTAGATTCTTCATGCCCAAGGATGCCCTGTTGGTGCAAGGGTTAATGCCACCTGTCGTCAGAATCCCATGTGGATTGGACTGTATCTCGAGTTAGAGACTTTTCAGCAACTCATGATGGAAGACAGAACTTTCCTCCCTTTTAGTTTAGCTTTTAATGGGACTTCAAATGAAGCCAAGGCATTAAATAAAGAAAGAGGAAGGGAGAAAGACTTGGAAGGTTTTCATACTTTTTGTAAAAGAAAAAAATTCATTTCTTTTCTTTTTCTTTTCTTTTTTCTTTTTTTTTTACCATTACCCAAATCTCCTCCAAACACACAGGCCCTACAGTATCCCTATTAAATTATATAGAGCGAGTCCAGCTCTTGACTGTCAGCGGGGCCCATCAGTCCTAATTTATCGCCCCAGGAAACACAGTACAATTATGGTAATAAATAATAATAGGATTCAGTACATGACAACATGAATGATGGAGCCTCTCAGAATTCATTTACATTGCTTTGTGTTGCAATCATCGTGCCTCTAATGTAATGCCAAGCAAATGAGGCCCTTTGAATATTGTGCAATCTATTTCAAGTCAACTGGCACAAAACTCACTCAATAAATCATGTTCAAACACATGCCTGTAATGACAGGTAAATCAACAATGAAGTAATTGCATTTAATGTATTGAAATACTGGACAAAAAACAGTGACCTCAAAGTGACTTTTTGTAAAAGGTATGATATAGTTGCAAAAGGAGCTCCCTCCCTCCTAAGGGGTTTGCTTTGCTCAGCTGCACACACCTTTGCTGAGGTCGCTGTCTTCAGTGCGAGCCTTGATTTCCTCCCCTCTTCCTGCAGTGACCACAGGAGCAGGCTGCCAGCCTGACTGTGAGAGTCACTGAGAGTGGAAATTAGCCCTAAGCAGAGCAACCTCTCTTCCCTCCACCAGAGCTGTTGCCAACTCAGAAAACCTTCTGAAGGGGCGGAGAGAGCACTGGGTTTGGAGTCAGAAGGGATGTGGCCCCGCCTTGCTCTGAGACTCACTAGATCCCTCTACAACTGTAGCCAAGCTCTTCCAGCTCTCAGTCCTTCATGAAATGAAGCATTTGGGTTGTCATATCTGGAATTCACGGCAGTTCTAACATTCTCTGAAGCTCTGATTCCAATTAGGGGTCTTTGCTTTTAAACAAGAAAAAAAAAGAGCCTCGGCTCTTCTTGCCATGAGTGTTGAAGGCACTGGTTTGAATCAGCATGCGTCTCTTCATCATCCTTGCCGTTGTGGAGGCCGACGTGGTGTGCCTCTAATTTCTGTGAAAGTTGGGCCTGCCCCTTTCTGGGCAAGCAGACAAGTCCGAAAATAGGTCCCCAGGGGCTCTGTGGATGGATAACAGACGACATGGAAATGACAACCTTCTCCACATTTCTCATCCCTTCCACCCCAGCTCCCCTCTTCCCAGGGCCCACGTCAAGGAGAGCTGAAGCAGAGCCCCTCGGAAGCCAAAGGCCACTTAAGGAACGTTTCTGCTCTTGTAGAAAACTCCTTCTTGGCCAAAGGCTGCTCCAGCTCAGGCCTCCCCACAGATTGCCTGCCCCTCCTCACTCCTGACTTCTCTCAATGGATTGCATGGGTCCTATAGTGTTGAGGTATGGAGAGGTGTGGGGGGAGGGGGGAACATTGCGTCACGCTTTGAGTAGGAAAATCTGGCTAAATTGTAGCTCTGTGATTTACTTGACAGGTGGCCCTTCACCTCCGTGCACTTCCGCTGCTTGTCTGTGAAGTCATCGTGAAGCCTGAGGTGTGGCTCCAACCAGGTCTTTGTAGAGAGTATGACAGATGTGCAAAGGGCTTTATTGGTCATAAAACAGAGTACAAAATTAATTTTTATGATGACTTAGAAGAAAAGAACAGCCTGAGGCATGGGCTGCACTCAAAATAATGTTTCTTAACAAAAAGTTATCTTGGTTATTTATCTAAGTATTGTTCTTCTCTGAACCTCCTATAGAGGGTGTGGAGCAGATGGGGAGGAGGAGCTGTGGGGTGGGTCTGGTCATTCTTAACAGCCCCTAAAGCAATGATAACCAGTGTTTTTGGAAGAACTGATAAAGGATGTATTTTCTATCTTTGAGTAAATTATGATAAAACCCTTTAAGGTAGTTAACGCAAACATGTTTGACGTTCACTGTCTTCCCTCAAACACACTTGCCTGTTGCATTCTCTTTCCTGGCTGAAATGGTTTTTTTCATTTGTTTGTTTGATTTTTAATGAGAAGACAGTTTCTTTACCAAAGGCCTCCACCAGAATGACAGCAATCGCAAAGCCTTTAATTCCCACTAAGATGCCTTCCAAGGCCAAACTGGGCCATGGTTTTCCCAGACAATAACAATCCAGAAAAAGACAGCGAACTCATTTCCAAGAAGAAAGGAGTCCAGGGAGCTGCGCAAATCCACAAGCACTCATACCAGAGAAGGGAGGAGGTCATGGTTGACAGACCCATGAAAGTCCTTGAGTAAATGCCAACAGGGATCTTCGTACCCTGTGCCCCAGATGCTACCCTCTTCTGGATGTCGGTACATCACAGAACCACAAAGGATAACTCGGAGATTGCCTGCTTCATTCTTCCTACAGCAAGATCCTGCTGCATCCCTAGTTCCCACTTGATTGGACTAGAAAGATTTCAGCTGGCAGAACAAAGACCTACCTGGTCAGCAGAGTTGGTGGGTTGGAGGCAGAATGGAGGCCCTGGGTGGGAGGGGAGGCGTCAGGAAGGTTCTATGCTAGAAAACTGATACCAGTTTTAGGAGGTAGGTTTGTTCCCAAAGAAGGAACATCAGGAATGGGGGGACCTGGGTTCTTTAGGTGACCTTAAAGACCCAGAGAATTTTCATCTACACCGATCTTGGGTAGTCAACCTTGTGTAGGATTCAGTTTGGTCCTGCAGGCAAGACCAGCATTTGGCAGAAAAGAAAAATCAGATACCTCCTTCTCACTTCTGAGGTCCAAGGGTCCCTTTGGGAGAAAGCCATCAGCAAGCTGAATCTGAGCCAGGAGGGAGGTATCTACCCTATGGCCTAAAGCAACCTTGAAAGGATGGGGCAGTCTCTATGAGCCCCCTTCAGAGGACCATATTGTAAATATACATTTACAGACAACAATGGATTTTTAGCCTATCAGTGTAAGTGACTTGAAGATGCCCCCTCCCAAATCCCCACAGTTTCAAAGATTGCCTTCTCCTCCTCTCTCCCTGTAGCTCTCGGCCCTCAAACACCACCATCCTCTCTTTCCTCTCAGGAACTCTGGGATAGCAAATAAACTCCTGCTTCTTGTCATTTTATTAGGCATCTCCCAAGAGCCAAGGAGCTGCGGCCCTGGCTGTGAAGTGAGTCAGTGCAGGCGGCAGTTTGATTAATGACTGAGGGTCAACAGATGCCTCTCCTCTCCCTGGATCCTCCAGTGCACACAGAGCCAGCTGGAGATGAAGGGAAAGGAGAGCCTTGGGGCCCTGGAGGAACGGAAGAACCAAGCACCAAGTTCTCTGGGCGACTCTAGCTCGCTCTCCATGACAGGAAGGGCTGAAGTGTCTTCCCTGTTCTCATTTTAAAGTGAGTAGGCAAAGGGGAAGCAGGAGAAGAAATGTTTCAGTTCAGAACCTTTCAGGCAACTTTGACAAAGTAAGAGAATGACAAGAGAATGACTCTCTGAAAATGCCAGGAGCAAGTATAAAGACTGGACAGAAACTCTCCATAACTTCTTACTATACGACTGCGGGATCTGGGTAAGGAGTGAATAGGATCCATTATTGGATAGAAGCCAGTGCTCAGGCAGGTACCCAAGCAATCACTGTAGGAATGGGCATTTTCCATAGCTAGGCATAGCCAGGGACATTCAGTCTCTTTGCTTGTTTTCTGGTGTAGCAATTAGCTTTTCATCCGTGTGACTAAAATACTCAACAGAAACAACCTTAAGGGAGGAATAATTTATTTAGTCCATGGTTTCTATGGTGACTAATACTCATACTCAACTTGAATGGATTTGGAAGACTCTAAGAAGTACGCATACCTTTGGGTATGCCCTTGAGGGAACTTCTAAAAATATTTAATTCGGGAGAGAAGACTTGTTCTGAATGAGGGTGGCACCATGCCAAGGCCTGAGGTCCCTAATGGAACACAAAGGGATAATAGAAAAAAAAAAAAACAACCAAACAGCTCAGCACCAGCATTCATGTTTGTTTCTTGACTGGTCACGTGTGGCCCCAACTCCGTGTTCCACCTCCGTGCTTTCCCACTGCGATGGACTTCATCTCCTTAAGGCTGTGAGTCAAAGCGAGTTCTTCTCCCTCAAGCAGTCCCTGTCAGGCCTTTTGTAACAGCAATCGGAAAAGTGGCCGCTACCATTTTGGAAGCTTCAGTCTACCAAGTGAGGAAAACACGGAGGGACAGTCCGTGTCATGGTGGCAGCAGCAAACGCAGACTGTTCCTCACTTCTTGGTGGATGGCAAGGGGCAAGCACATTGGGAAGAGGCCAGAGATAAGACATCCCCAAGGCCTCACCCTAGCGTCCTACTTCCACCAGCATTCAGCTTGTGAGCCCGTGGAGACAGTTCCCAGGCAGATCACAGCTGAACATCTCTTTCAACCCAGCCAAGTATCCTCTGCTGGAAGGAACTGAGATTATGCTCTCTGTTTGCCAGGTGACCTCAAGGAGTGTAGCCCAGATGACAACATCAGACTGAGCGTCCTGATGAGATGTTTCGGTGTGATGCAGGGAAGACGAGCTGTAATATAGACTTCACCATTTCAAAGGGCCTTAGTTTTCCTCCATGGAGTGCAAACACCTGGGGAACAAACACTTTTCAAACTGCTTTTTGTTTATTTCACATGAAACTACCAATTATGAAGGATTCTTATATTCCGCTGGGATTCTGGGTCTGATTAGAATAACCTTTTCGAATAAAACTTAAATCTTGAGCACTTGGCACAAAGTCGTGAACAGGACGAGGGTAGTTCTTGCTTCTCACCTTTCCTCCAGACACAGTCGGAACAACCCCATTCCAAACGCAGAGGGACAAGAGAACCACACAGGCAACCAAGTCCATACAGCCACTTTCCGTATGTGGCAAGTAAGATCTAGAGAGATGAACTGTTGACTTAAGGGGATTGACAAGCTGTCACAGAGCTGCTGTTGAACCCAGGGCTCATGTCCCTAGAATGATGCTCATTTGGAAGGAGAATATCTTCCCTGGTAGTTGAAGACTGCAAAGGCACAGGTGAAGTTAAAATCTCCAGCAGCAGATACCTTAAATGATTACAAGAGACAAAAACAAACTTATTTCACTTATAACCCAAGAGTTTCAAGTTCTTCAATGGAAAATCAGCTGTTCTTCCCCTCTCTCTCCCAAACTTCCTTCTTCTTCCTCCCCCACTTCTCTCTCTCTCCCACTTCACCTAAAATTTATTGAGGTGCCGGAGAATTGGTGTTATTCCATAGAACATACTTTGGGAAATGGTGGAAGAGATGCGTCAGGAACAGCAGGATGAATTCCTGGGCACAGGCAGAGAAGAGCCCTCTGGTCAGAGTCACCGTGCAAGCCTTGGACAGTTCGTATGACCCCTCTGGGTCACACAGCTGGCCATCTGCGCCACACAACTCAGTTATAATTGGAAATGAACACTCTTGTGTTCCAGCTTGAGGTGAGGGAAGGAAAAGTGTGGACCAGGATTCTCTAGTCAGTGAGAGTCAGTGGCACCAGAACCTCGGGCTTCAGTGTCACTGCGGCCAGGTAAAGCCATTCTCATGTCAACTTAATTTATTTTATTTGAATAAATTATTTTTATATATTCTCTCTCTCATTTATTCAAGTGAGAAAACTGAAGCCTTTCCATGAGGAAGTAAACAAAACCTCTAGCTCTGTCATGAAGCCATTCTCCCCTTTTGTGCCTGTCCCGAAATATATATATATATATATACACATATATATGCTGTATATGTATATACACACATATATGCTGTATATGCATATATACACATGTGCGCGCACGCACACACACACATATATGCTGTATATGTATATATACACACACACATATATGCTGTATATGTATATATACACATGCGCGTGCGTGCACACACACACACACACACACACACACAGTCTACCAAGAAAAAGGAAACGAAATGCTACCCTCTCCCCATGTATACACTGAAGGATTGTCTTCCTAAGACAGAGAGGAGGGAAATTGGAACCATGTTTGAAGGCTAAAGGCTGTCTATTTTTGCCCAAGTGTAGTTTTTTTTTTTTCACCCCTGGCAACTGCATCAGAATCAGAGACTTCAGCAAAGAAATCCATCCTCTTGTCAGCACACGAAGTTCTGTTCCACAGAGGAAATGGCAGAATTTCACCCTTAACCAAATTTGTCATCAGAGGGATGAGGGGAGTGGAGTGAAGAGGCCAGGACAGGTTCCATGCACTGACATTAAGTGACCTCATTGCCATGTGAGGGGAAGGCCTTTAGAGAGGTCTGTGACACCCTAAGACAGAGATAGAGAGGAAAGAGTTAGGACAGGGTGACCCCAAGTTCTCAGCCCAGGCCAAATTAGAGATTCCATCCACATCACCGCAGAGGGCCATGGGAGATCTTTGAAGAGGCCAGAGCACAGATCCTCTGTTCCCTCTGGAGAGCATCTGGTGCCTGTTCCATAATGACTGGACAATTGCTGGTGACAGCTTAGCACAGGCTGCATGCAGTGTGCTAAGCCAAGGGTTCATTTTCCCCTCTTTATTTTCTGCCAGGTATTTTTCTCACTGCCACCTCCTGCCTATCCATCTGGATTTAGCCCCATCTTCAAAGACTGTTAGACTATAGGAAGGAACCCCAAACTGCCCTTCTGTGACACTCTTTTTAGGTCGGAGTTTTATCATTACCCCCGCCCCCATGTGGAATGTTTTCTCATCTCTCCCATTCAATTCATCTTTGTGCCACTCAAATTCCAAGTTGACATTGAAATCAAAGAACAGCAACTACGGTGCCCTGAGCATCCCCTGTATCAAATACTCTGAATCCCAAAGGCTGAGGTCAACATCCAGAAGTAGAGGAAATGCAGTTGCTAGGATGCAGGAATGTTTATTATGCTCTCAGCCTTAATTAGGTGTAAGTAACATCTTGTCAATGTTCTGCCTCGTGTGCTAATACTGTTGGGGCAATTTGACCTAGACTGACAGCTTAAATCAGAACACGAGAGTCAGCATGTCAATGACGAGGCCAGATGGGATGGCTCTATTAACAGAGGTCTGGGAAATTCTAGGCTTCATTATATTGACTCGACTTCTCAAATGTTTCTGTCAAAAGAAGACCTCACTGGGGGACCACGCCAGTCACGGGGCCTCCCATAGCCACCTGGACACAGGAGATTTTCTGCAATGGAGTCTTCGAAGGAGTGATTGAAGGAAGGTGAAATCAGAGAAACTGCTGATTTTGGGTATAATTTCTACAAATAGATCTCCCGAAATTTAAGAGGTGCAGTAGCGATATTTTGGGTGACTTAAAAGCTAAATGGCTCACAGCTGTTTCGTTTTCCATCTTCGCTCGGGGCTTATTTTCAAAATGAGAAGAATGAGATCAGGTCCTGAATGGGGAGTCAGATTTGAAGGCGATAATAAAAATTTAAAGACCTGAAAGAGGGAGGTGGTAATCTTTGGAAGGTGTTAGAAGCACCTTTGGCTTAGGAGGGAAAAATTCTCAAAGCGGGAAAAGACATATGGGCCCTGAGAAAGAGCGTGGGCAATAAGGCCTAGCAGGGCGCAGGCTGGCCCACATGGGAATCCTTTCATCAGGGTCTCCAGGAGTGCCGTCTGGAAGACATTTGTAGCCAGGACCCCAAACACAGATATACCACGAAACTCTATTGCCTACCATTTTAAGTACAAGGCTAGAGAGGAGGAATGGTGTCATACCTGGTCACACCAGAAGGTTCTGTGTTTCTGGAAGCCTAAGTATCTGGTGATCATTAAGAAACAAGGCCTGGCACAGGCGCACAGTCTCTCTACGGGGTGTAAGGCTTGTATCCAAAGCAACGGAGAGCATAGACAAGGCCTATAAAGAAGAATCTCCTTTTCTTCTCTTTTCAAAGGAAGAAGTGTGTGTTCACACCACTGAAGAAGACTTGTAAGGCCTCAGGACCACGGAGTAGTGCGTGGCCAATCCATAAGGAGCCAGACCCGCCGTGGATTCCAAAAGACGGCAATCGGTGGTTTTACAAGGGAACTTTCTCTAATGCTCTTTTGCCTGAGGGCTCCTGCATATTCTTTGGGAGACTAGGTAGAGTTGATGTAGCCTGCAAGTACTGACACTGTTTCAAAAGCTGAAACAGATCCTGCCCGAGTTTTAAAGCAATGAATAAACTTGGAAACGAAAGGATTTGCGAAGCGTCTGATAAATTAATATTTATGTTTTTCAGCATTGGTTTTGTTATATTAGTATTATTATCATTATCATTATTATTAATTATATTGCCCCCCCCAGAAAAAAAAAGCTGAAAGATATACACCTTCTGTTTGCCTGAAAAGCATTCAGTCATATATATATATATAATATATATAAATGTATATATTAAATATATATATTTAAAAATCTCTTTCCTTTTCTTGTAGGTATGGAGGAAAATTGTTTCCCTTTCTGCCTCATACTAGATGTGTTTGAAAACTCCTTTCTAATCAGCTTGGAGACAAGGCATTGTCAGTGTTGCGACATCGCACTCTGAAGCTCACTAGCGTGTGGCAGACTTTCTTTGGTGGCCTTCCCCCCATCTCTTGCTTTAATGCTTCTGATGACATCAGTCAGAGACACAGAGACCTTGGTCCCAACACACAAGGTCCCACCACCAAGAGTGTCCACTTGTTTTCTCTTTCTCTACTGTGAATTCTATACATGGAGATATAGTGTTATTAAAATATATATTAATCCTCTGACATAGCCTCCCTATATTGCTTGGGCAAAGCAAAAGGATGTCACTGGGAAAAATAAAAAGTTTTTCTGTTCAAATTTTTTTTCGTTGAGCCAGGCCTGGTATAAAGTTGTATAATTGCAGCTCCGTGGGAGGCTGAGGATAGCAAGTTTAAGACCAGCCTAAGGTACAGAGTGAATTCAAAGCCAGTCTGGGCAACTTAGTGACACTGTGTCTTGAAATAAAATGTGGGAGACACCCGGGGAGAGAGCTAAATTGGTGAAGCACTTGCAATGCAAGCCCGAGGACCTTAGTTAGAGTCCTGGCACCCACATAATCAGCTGGGTGTGGTGGGCCATAATTGTGATACTGGCACTGGAGACTTGGATGCAAGTAGATTCCCCGGGGCTCAGTGGGTAACAAGCCTGCCCTAATTCACCGTATTCAGTTCTCAGTGAGAGACCATGTGCTCCTAAAGCCAAAGTGGACAGTTCCTGAAGAATGACACTGAAAGGTGGCATGGCCTTCACATATATGTTCATGCATGTGCATCTGTAACCCCTCTGCAAATATGCACACACACACACATGCACATGCGTGCAAGCATCCCACCCTCAGCCACAGCACTGCACCACCCTGCCTGCCAGCAAGAAGACATAGCCTCTGTCCTGTTATGTGTCATACAATTAGGTAATTGGGCCTCTAAACACCAATGAATCGTCCTGAGATACACCAAGGCATAAAAGCCCATCTGACATTTGCTCGAGTCCTGTCTTAATCAAATCATGCCTGTGTCGGTCAATCTGTGGAATGCCCAGCCCCCGTAGCATGCACAGACTCTATCCTTCCCAGGCCCTCTGCTGCTATTCCTGTGACAAGAAGTGCCTGAACCGAATGGTTGCTGGCCATAGGAGCATGGTGATGTCACTGTAAAAAAGCCTGTATTTCTGTTGTTTCAAAAGCATCCATTAAAGCAGGTCTGGTAGAAGGTCTGTAAACTTCAGGTAACTAGGCAACTAAGGCAGAAATGCAGTGCCTTGAAGGATGGAGGCCAGAAGGTCAAAATCAAGGCACTGTTGGGCCCATTTCCTCTAAAGGATGAGAACTCTTCTTTCAGATAGATATTCCTTGGTTTGTGGAAACAAGATCCCCAAGAATCAGATTTTTCTTGGGTCTCTTCCTTCTTCGCTCTACCTATGTTTGTCTTTCTATGACCCAGGTTCCTGCTTTTGTGAGAATGTGTCTGGATTTGAGGCATCCCCTAAACATTGCATTCTAACCTTATCACCTATGTGGAGACTATTTCCACACAAGCTTAGATTCTGAGGGACAGAGGGTAAGAATTTTAATCCATTTTTGTTTTGAGCCTAACTGAACACAGAATGATACTCTAGCCAGAAGAAGTCCAGGGAAGTCCACAGCCTACACAGTGATATGGGTCTAAAAACTCTCTTCAGAATGAGTGCATGACTGCGGACAGTGCTCGGCTGTATGGTCAATTTTCATTTTCATCTTATTGTATTTAAGATCACCTAAGGGATGGGTGAGGCGCACCTCTGAGTGTGTCTGTGAGGGTATTTCCGGAGAGCCTGGAAGGGGAAAAGCCTACTCCAAAAGTACATAGGCTGAATTCTAAATAGAGTAAAAGAAGGTAGCAAGCCTAGCGCCAGTGTTCTGGTGCCCATCCCACCCAACAGACAGCCCGGTCTGCAATGCCTTCCCCACGGTGATGGGCTGCACCCTTCAAACTGTGACCTCAAATGAATCCTTCTTAAGTTGCTCTACCAGGTACTTGCCACAGCGGTGCAAAGAGCATGTTCATAGACATCTCAGGCTATGCTCCAGGATGGCAGGCAAGGGAGAGAGAATGTGGGTTGCAGAAGTGGGGAGAGGCCGAGCTGTTTCCCATAACCTCAGAAGGCAGAGCTCTCATGAAATGTTTCGGAAGCGCCTGGAGTCCAGAGGTAAATACCGCTCTCCATGGGACCCAGATGGCTGCTAGCACGGCCTCCAGGACCAGCTTGGGTAGTCTTACTAACTAGTTTGCCAGGTATCTTTGATTGGTTGTTTTAGTGCAAGCTGAGAGGATTCTTATCTGAACAACCTGACTGTTTCTATTTGATCAAAACAGCATCTACAGTTCACACGCTGTGGAAAATCAACCAAAGGCTTCTTATCTACTTTCTTCATCACTGTATCATCTCCTCGCATATGTGCAAATAGGTTTCGTATGTACATCCATACTGCCCTTATTAACAACACATACATAAACACATATGTATACATAAACATGCATATACACAGTGTGGATTTTTTTTCTGATTTTAGATAGAATTTGTAGGGACATATATGATTATTTACATCAATAAAATTACAAATCTGTTGGTATGTTCCTTTGGTATCTGAATAATTATGATGATGATGGTGGTGATGATGATGATGATAATAAAAATAGCCTTTGAAATTATTCATCAAATGCACTACTAGATATATACTACCAGAAGACAGAATTAGCACATTGAAAAAATACATGCGTGCCCGTGTTTATTGTAACAGTGATTGAGACAAGGAGTTGTTCTGAATAATTACCTAATAATTTGAATGAACAAAGTGTGATACTCACAGTGGAATATGACTGAGTCACAAAAAAAATTATGTCAGCTGTGGCAACAAGATGATTCCAGAGGGAATTATGTTAAGTGACATAAGCCAGAAAGATCAGAACCACATGGTCTCACTCATCTGTGGAGACTACCACGGCTGAAGGCTCAGGAGTAGCACAGAACGGTGGTTACCAGAGTCAGGGGAGGAGCAGGAGGAGGCTGGGGTAGGGAGAGGTTGGCTAATGGGTATAAAATTCACAGTTGTATAGAAGGAGTAAGTTCTAGTGTATAGTACAGTAGGGTGACGATAAGTAGCAATAGTTATAGTGCATTTCAAAGCAGCCAGGAGAAAGGATTTTAAATGCTCTTATCATACTGAAATAACAAATATTGGAAATGATGGAAAATCTGATTATTCTGATTTGATCATTATATACCATGTACATGTTTCCAAAATAATTCACCATGTGCCACAAGTATGTGCCTTTATGTGTCAATAAACTTAAAATATATATAAAACATGTATGATTGGGCTGGGATATACCTCAGTTAAGAGGCTTCTTGCTAAATATGCAGGAATCCCTGGGTTTCATCCCCAGGACTGCACAGACCGGGCATAGTGATACATTTCTATAATTCCAAGACTTGGGAATCAGAGGCAGGAGAATCAGAAGTGTAAGGCCATCTTGCCCAGTGTGAGACTCTATTTCACACAGCCCAAACAAACAAATTCTTATGCCAGACACTTTTCTATGAGCTTTAGGTCCATCTAATTTAGTCTTTTCCTCTATGTCACAACCACTATGGTCTGTCTCCTGAATTCTTGGGGGCAATGTGGGTGCTGGGGATCATTTGCCTCAGAAGTCACACTTCCTCCATAACAATGCTGAGTGTCCAGTGGGGCCAGGTTGAGGCCTGGTGACTCGGGTGCTGATGGAGTTGGAGGTATACTGTCATCGTCTGCCCCCGCAGTTCCTGGTTCTAACCTCAGCCCCAACTCTCCTGTACCCGGTACACCCAAGCCTTTTTGTGGCTTACTTCCCTTCTCTGTTTCCCACATCCATTTACGGTTCTCCTGGGCATTCGGTGTTCTGACTGTTTCAATTAGAACCCGCGAGAGCAGTGTTAGGACCTGTACTAACACTTTTTTTTTTTTTGAAAGCCTAGACAGAGAATTTTAAGAGTTGAAGCACAAAAAAGAAAGGAAAATCATTACAGTCCATAAAGGGTTCAGCAGC
Organism: Dicrostonyx torquatus; assembly: GCA_028555095.1. Classification (NCBI taxonomy): domain Eukaryota; kingdom Metazoa; phylum Chordata; class Mammalia; order Rodentia; family Cricetidae; genus Dicrostonyx; species Dicrostonyx torquatus. The sequence goes on along the minus strand of JAQHUG010000382.1, from coordinate 955,050 downwards.
TCACCTGAAACCCTAATTAATCACACACACGCTCCAGCGTTCCAGTTAATCAGGGGCTTTCTGTGCTCGCTTTGTATTGCCAACTCCCAGCTCGAATGCGCCATTCAGCTTCAAGCGGAGACTCCGCTGATAGTTTTGATTGACAAAAGCGATTAAAAGCATAATACAAATTCCCTCCGAACCCTGTTATTATTGGGAAGGTGTTTCACATTTGCGAGGCACTTTGAACAATCCCTTTGATTAGTCATTCGCCCAAGTATTTGACTAAACATTTCAAACCAAGTCAAAATAATCACAGAGGGATAATAGCACTCGCAGCCTCACTTGGAGAAACAGTGATGGCAGTGTGTCATTTGCTTTGCGGAACCGAGTAAATAAACTGTCTCCGTCCATTTCGTGTTGCTCCAACAGAACAGCACCAACTGGGTAATTTATAAACAACAACAAAAAAGGCCCATTCGGATAGTGATTCTGGAGGCTCTAGCTTGACTGGGTTGCATCTCCATGTGATGGAGGCACCACAAGGCAAGACAGAACAGATGAACCAGCACGGGTCCCTGCATAAGGAGCCCCAGTTCTGCCCCAGGTCCCCTCTCCCATGACCACGTCCAAACCTGGTTACTTCCCCAAAGCCTCATCTCCCAGCACTTAATTTGGAAATTAAGTATGCATTCTGTGAGCTTTTGAGGGGTGACAGTTCAAGCGATGGTGTAATGCTACCTCCCCCTTCCGACTTCTCAGCTTTAAGAAGTAGAATCTGGCGTTCTTCTTGGAGGCGGTGGAGCTTTCCAGTTGGCTGAAAAGGGAAGGGCAGATTTTAACCCCTTTAATAATTCTCAAAGGGAAGGAGGGGCTTTTTTGACAATAGGGAGAAAAGCAAATGTCTCCAAGGGGCTTGCAGAGAGAGAGAGAGAGAGAGAGAGAGAGAGAGAGAGGAGAGTTTATTACAAGAGGCAGTCAAATGTGAGGTGATGGCAGTCCAACTCTTGAGTGCTTCTCCCCAAGGGCAGGGTTTATCTGGTACAGGATGAAGAACAGGTGGTCTACGGTCCACAGGAAGACGATAGGGGGGAATCAATCTGGGGCCTGTGCATGGGTAATCAGACTTCACCTCTTCGCGAGATGCATGTTCAGAAAGTGGCAGGGGAAGGCGGCCTGGGGATGGACCTTTGGACCTCAGGTGTGAAAAGGAAACCCCTTTGGACACTTGCACCAGGAGCAGCAAGGGCCAACGGCTTCATGTGCTTTGCTATAGATAAAAAGAATCTCCTAATTTATAAAAAAAAAAAAAATCAAGCCGGGCAATGGTTACTATGGTGATCCATACAACTGAGGTGTTGTCTACAGCAGAGCCATACCACTTAGCTTGGAACGGGTGGCGGAAGCAAGGTTAAAACTAAGCGAAGCTGGAGATTGTATCAGGGCTATCCTTTAGCTTTAGGGAAATCTAGAGCCAAATTGGGGATGCGGAAGCTTCCATAATCTCTTTGCCTGATGGCCACCTTTGCTCTCAGCCTCAGCTCCTCTGACCTGGTGTAGAATATGCAGACAACAATTTCCATCAGCCGTCTCAGCTGACCAGATGGCGTCTTATTAATTATTACCCACTTGACCCTGGGTAGTGTCTGATGTTAGACTTTGAACGTCTTGCTTTCACGGCTCTTCTCTTCCCAGGCTCCTGACTTCTGTTCCTGCCTGTTTTGTCCACCTGTACCTCCTTCCCCATATACCCCCTGTGACCCTGGCTGGCCTTAGGTCCCCCATCGCACCCCCAACACACACCACTCTCAGCCTAGAGCACTGTAGAAGGCGTGAAGTCCTTGGCCTCACAGATAGCGCTAGGGGAACCAGGAACACTAGACTTGCGACTTTTCTC
>JAQHUG010000382.1:869146-900901 GCA_028555095.1 Dicrostonyx torquatus | reverse complement strand
TATTCCCTAGTGCAGCTGTTGCAGTTCAGAGAGGAAAGGACTCCCCAATGCAACTGTTGCAGCTCTGAGGGGAAAAGATTCCCTAATGCAACTGTTGCAACTCTGAGAGGAAAGGATTCCCCAATGCAGCTGTTGCAGCTCTGAGAGTAAAGGACTTCCCAATGCAACTGTTGCAGATCTGAAAGGAAAGATATCCTTTCAGTCAAGCCAAGGAACACCACTAAGTCACAATGCACAACAAACCTCACAGAAGAGGTTTACTGGGAGAGATACAAGTAGGTGAGAGGCAGTAGAGAATTCAGTGGGAGACAGGCTTATAATAGGGTTTCTTGGGGTAGGGATTTCCAGGGTAGTGATTGGTAGAATTTCAAATCCTGAGCTTGGGGTGAAAACAGAGATTGGTGAGCTTTGGGGATCAAGGTTTTTGAGCTCAGGGATCAGTGGGTTTTCAAAGTTGGACTTTTTACCCCACACCCATCAGCCTGAAGCAGTTGTTTTGACAAATCATGAGATGTAACACATTAGTTACAACATCAGCCTGGGGCACTGTTTTCCAGGAGGATGTCATGCTCTGAATTGGTGGCTCACATATGGTGGCACTTGCCTTAGAGCCAGGGCTCAGAGGTCTGGACACTGAGGGGTAAAAGTGGGAGTGGAACCACTAGAGGAATATTTGCTTCCTGTTCCCATGACCGTGTTCTTTGGTTCCCAAGGGAAGACTTTCCATGAGGAAACACGCCAATGATCATTTTAAACTAGAAGACCATCACTCCACCACCTTCAGCTCTTTGTACCTCAGAATAAACAGAGAATTACTGCAAAGCGTGGAGTGACTAATCCTGACTGCCAGGGAGACACTGAGCTGCCCCTCTATGGTGGAGGGAAAAGAAGACTGTGTCTGTAATTGAACAACCCTTCTAGGGGGTCTTCTACTTCCATCATGCTCAAGAGGCAATGGAAAGTCAATAACTTGATTCGAGTAGGACCACTAATGCCTCAGATGCTCTAAAAGTCACCATTTCATGCGAAGAAACACACCAGCTGAGCTGGTTGCTGAGGGAAAGGGAATAAGGCCAAAGGACAGTAGAGGAAGACAGTTATCCATGCCAGCCATGACCATGTGACAAGTTAGACATGAGAACTGGACTTGCCAGTTTTTCCTCCTAATTTTGGTCATGTGACTGTGTAGATCAGATGTCTCTGTTTCTTCCATCCTTTTCTTAATTTCTTATCAAGTGGCATATTTATGATATATCACAGTATTTAACTTACAGGATATCGAAGAGATGAATAAGGGTTACCTAAGGACATTGCATCCTTTTTTTTGGGAGTTAGTGGCTTTACACTGTTACCATGTTAGGTAAGCATGACTTTGTAATTTCATGTCTTTGGAGATTAATTAAGGCTTAATTAGATTATCTAAGGCTTAAGGAGATATGTATGGGTACTACTACAGACTGGAGCACCATGTCCTTCCAAAATTCATATGCTGAAGTGTAATTCCAATGGAATGTTGACTGAATTTAGGGCCTTTGGAAAAAGTTAGGTTAGGTAAGGTACTGTCCATTTATTTGTCATGTTATAACAAGATACCACAAACCAGGTGATTTTCAAACAACAGAAATTTATTTTTCCACAGATGGAGGCTGGAAAGCTCAGGATTAAGATATAGGAAGCTGAGGTAGCTGGTGATGGCCAAGGAACATCTTTTTACTATATCCTTATGTGGCAGAAGGAACAAGAGGTCATAACACAGCCTCTCCTACAGACACACCAATTTTCCCATGAGAACTGCATCTGCTCCATCTGGTTTCTCCCCAAGACCCTCCTTCTGATAGCATCATGTGGGGATTAGGATTTCAACCTGTGAATCGAGAATTGACATGTTCAGATATTTTACCCTGTGTTGGGGGCTGCAGACCGCTCTCCCCTTGACTTTCTTTGCCTGTCTCAGACCCTTTGCCTGCTGAAGTGAACGGAGTCAACAACTTATTTTTCTGTGCCTGCAGCTGCTCAGAGCAAGAGACTCTCATGAGTTTCTGATGGCAGGGGAGTGTTTTTCTGGTGGGTTTTGCAGCTGGAAATCCCAAGAGCTGGGGCATGGCTATCAGTTAAGAATCCCTATATAAGCTTCCCTGGAGCACAATAAAGTTGCCATTCTTGTATCAAGGATGACACGTGTCGCTGTGTCTCTGCCTGTGTCTTTATGTGTTTTAAATCTCCAGCCTAGTTCCCAGCTCGTGTACTATCCCGTAGTGCCGGCGCTATAACCCTGTGCAGGCTTTAGGATGGGCACGTCGAGAAGAAAAGGAAGAGATGCCATTGCATTGTTGTGTACAGTCAGATGCAAGGAAAAGAGGGGCATCCAGAAGCACTGACGACAGCTCCACGATTGTGGACTTCTTAGCCAGTAGATTTGTAAGAAATGAATGTCTGCTACTTAAACTGCCCAGTCTCTGATTCCATCACAGTCACTCAGACTGGCAGATGTCAAGGTCATAAATATATGCCATGAATGGACAATGATTAATCTTATATGTTAGTTTGAAAAGTGTTTTTGAATAAGATTTACATTTTTTCATCAAGTTTTGTGGAATGTCCTGCTTCTTGTGGGTAGGCCTAATCCAATAAATACAGAGAAGAGCCAAGGGGAGGAGAAATGAAACTGCTTTTGTTCTCAGAAGAAATGTGTGAATATATATAGATATGTAGATTATATATATATGTATATATGAAGATAATCTCCCAAATCCATCTACTCTAAAATAGAAACAGTGAATAAGCCTAACAAGGTTACAAGATATAAGGGTAATATACAAAAGTCCACTGCTTTCCATTACAGTAGCGCTGAACAGTTGGAATTTAAAAATGTAAGGATGGTATAATTTACAACAGCACTGAAAGATACTCAGAGATACTTAGGCAAATGTAACAAGATGTAAACAATATATATGGTGGGTTCTGGGAGCACGAGTGGGAATTAGGCAAAAACTAAGGAAATCTGAGTGAAATATAAGCTTGTCTTGTTAACTGGAGCAAATGTACTGAGCTGAAGCAAGATTTTAATTATGAGAACTGGGTGTGAAATAGATAGAAAATATTGATGCTGTCTTTGTAATCTTCTGTAAATCAAAAGATGTCCTAGAATGTTATTTATTTCCAAAAAACAGTGTCTGTTAAAGAAGTTGTGCCAATAACCGAGAGCTGTCTAAAAATAATCTCCATGTTCAGACTATTTCAGCAGTCAATTCCACCAAATCCGTTTTATGAGAGAAAGAAAAGGGAGTGAGTGTAATCTTTCCCTGGAGACCAGATGGAAGATGTCTGACTGCGGGATCAGGCGGGTATTACCTTGGTACTAAGATTGGGAAGGAAAGACATTGAAATAATACTACGGGGAGATTACTCTCATGGTTGCAGATTATTTTAAAATATTACATATATTTCTTGTAAAAATGATGTGTTTCATTATGATAACTTTCGTATATGTACACTATATACTCTGATCTTACTCACGTCTCAATGACCTGTTCTCGTCTCTCTTCCGCTTTCCCGCATTGGCATATGGCCCTTTTCCAAATGGCTCATTTCCATTCTCATGTCATATATGTAATCTGGCTTATGTGTATGGAGAAAACATGCTCTTTGTTTTCTGAGTCAGGCTTATTTTCTTTAATATGGTGATCTAATTCTATCCATTTCCCTTAAAAACACAATTTCATTCCTCATAGACAAATAAAACTCCTCTGTCTGCATGTACATTTCCATAGCCATTTATATGTGGACACACATCTAAGCTGATTCTATAACAAGGCTATTATAAATTATTCAGCAATAAACATGGATGTTCCTCCATGATACACTAACTCCTTTGCATGTGTACCTGGGACTGGCAGAGCTGGGTCTAGTATTGGTTTATTTTAAGTTTTAAGGCTCTTCATATTGAGTTCCATAGAGGCTATGGTGATTTACATTCTCACCACCATCAAGGGGGCAAATGCTGTTTACTGAGACCACTGATTCAGATGCTTGTCCCGTCCTTACATCCTCAATGAGACACTCAGAATTACTGCGAAGTCTGATCACCATGTAGCCCAGTCTTGGTGGCAGATAAAATCAACCACTCCACCCTAATTTAGCAATGCCCTCCAGGCCATATGCATAGGCAGTGTTAGGACTCACGCTGCTCATTGTGTCCTTCCTCTCAGGGATCATTTTCCAAATGGTCAGCACCTGGAGACCCATTTTTGTGTTTATTTTGTCTCATTTTTCAGTAGTTTCTGGTAAGACTTTAAATTTTATCTCTGTTTCTCTTTTTGGGGTGGAAGCAAAGCCTGTGAGGTTCACATTTACATGATGAGATGTAGTAAGCTTTGGTCTATGAAATTGGTGTTTTGACTTAGCAATTCAATTCTACACCCCGCCCTCCGAGATTTCATTCCATTACAGGAGCCGCTTTCTGAGTTTGTGTACATAAAATCAGAGCGCATTCTTGTTTTGCCTCTGTTTTTTCTCGTAAGCATAGTGGTTTCCCTCCCTTCTCTGAGGCCCAGTGTTCCCATTGGTTCAAAGTGGACCAATGATCCCTACCCACCTTAGGGTTTCTATGGCTGCAATGAAACACCATAACCAAAAATAACTAGCTGGGAAGGAAAAGGCTTATCTGACATACACTTCCACGTTGTGTCAATCACTGAAGGAAGTCAGAGCAGAAACCCAAACAGGGCAGGGCCCTGGAGGCAGGAGCTGATGCAGAGGCCATGGAGGGTGCTGCTCAATCTGCTTCCTTACAGAACCCAGGACCACCAGCCCAGGGATAGCACCACCCACCATGGGTTGGGCTCTCTCCCACATCAATCCCTAATTGAGAAAATGCCTTACCACTGTCTCTTACGGAGGCATTTTCTCAGTTGAGGCTCCCTCCTCTCTGATGACTTTAGCTTGTGTCAAGTTGACATAAAACTATCCAATACAGGTCTGCACTGTATTATTACTTAAATGAAATAGTTCATATCACTTCAATACAGTGTCAGGTATGGTACATAGAAACCATGTTTTCTCTTCTGCTCAACTTCCAACAATATGGATTTTTTTGTAAGACATTTACTTTATGGCATTTTAAAGTTTGCCTTCTTAAGATGTCAAGATAGCACATTTTTAATTACTTACTTAATTAATTTTAATTAATTAATTATCATTATTAAAAGGGCCCAGGCTCTCCATAAAACATATGTTCTCCCAGCAGTCATCTCTGACAGCTAACAGACACTTTAATAACTACCAGGATACCTGCAGTAGTTTGAATGTGCCCACTTTAAAATCCAGATGCCACCAATGGAAGGGCATCAAAGCCAGACCTTCAAGAAATGATTAGGCCATGAAGTCTACTTTATCTCAAATAGGTTTAGGAGCCCTTGCTGGAGAGGCTTTCAAGGTGCTGGAGAGAAGGCTCCGTGATTAAGGGCACTGGCTGCTTTTCCAGAGGACTGGTGTTCAGTTCCCAGCACCCACACGGCATCTCACAACTGTTGGTAACTGTAGGTCCTGGGGAATCTGAGGCTCTCTTCTGGCTCCCTAGAGATTGCAAGTACATGGTGAAGAAACACACGCAGGCAGAATATCCATACACATAAATAAAAAATACACACATAAATAAAACAAGAAGGTTTCAGCAGCGATTGTCCCTCTGATCCTTTTCTAATCCCCTCCCCTCTAGAGGATGTCACAAGTTGCCATCTTAGAAGCAGAGGCAGACATTCAACCTGCCAGCGCCTTGTACCCTCCAGAACCGTGGCAAGTCAATATGTATTCTTTACAAATTTCCCACTGCCAGGCATTTTGCTGAATTAACAAAAAGACTCAGAAAACAGACTTATTATAGCATTGGCATAATTTTATTCATAATTTTAGAATCATAGAAATGGCTTTCAGAAGTTTCTAGTCATAAGACTCCTTTGCACCTTCCTAAGGCATAACATGGCACTTGAACTGACCCAGGGAATATCCACTCAACCCATACAACCCTTTCAGAGTTAAGAACCCCACGGAGTCATCCGTTCACCTGTGAAGATCTTGCTGGATTCGAGAAGGAATAGGCTTATCTTGTACTGAAAGAGAGGCTTATTTACTATGTCTAGGGAATGGTTGGGTGGCCATGGGAACGTCTAAAAGAAATACGAGCCAGCTGTAACATTTTCCTCAAAGGACAGTGTCTGAGATGTACCCGAGGCGTCACCGCAACATCTAGCTGCTCAACCCAAAAGGAGTGACGCAGACGTGATGGAGAACACAGAAATGAAGGCTAAGGAATGGTGCACGATTTTTATTTAATTAATTAGCAGTTACGAAGTAAGCCTCGAGTCCTGCCTATCTCAAAACACTGACTGAAAAAAAAAATTATGAGGGGAAGGAGGGAGGGAGGGAGGAAGAAAGGGAGGGAGAGGAAGGGAGTGTGGGGGGAGCCTGATAGGTTTGGACTGGCTGCAGCATGAGTCATTAATTTGCTCAGGAATGATCAAGAGTGTCATTAGGACGCATTGAGCATCGTCTAGCAGAGGGTGCGTGTAGGAAGGAAGCTCGCTCCTCTCCCCGCATTATTGCAGAATCGATGTGGATTATTTGCAGAATCTCCTCACTCCATTAGCACAAGGCCTGCCTCAGTGTTTCACCTCCTCCTTGAGCTTTCCTCTGCGGATGGAGACCTACAGTTTAGTAGAGAGAGCCCCTGGCTTTTCATAACAGCCAGGCTGGGCTACTCTGTGCTGCTGGCTTGGGGCGGGCGCTTGAGAAAACATGGCAGGGCCCTTTCTTTCTTTACTTTATCAACAAATTGCTTTAGACCTGGAAGGTAGCGTTGCCTCTCACCTGATTCTTGCCTCCCCTCTCTTCTTCTGTTCTCCCTCTTTGAAATTCCTCCTGCATCCTCACCCCTGTCTAATTTGCTCAGACCAACCCTCTCCCCTCCACCCCCTCCAAGCACACCTCTTGCCTTCCTCTCCCAGCTCCCCCGTCTCATTTTCTGTCCCTTTAGCTGAGGTCACCCTGACTGCATGAAGGACACGAGGCTGGAAGAGGTCAGACATTAGCACAGCTATAACCGCTCTGCTACTGAAACTGGGCGAGCCCATCCATCACGGCTCCACCACTCCATTAGGCCTCCTGTGAAATATGCCCTGCTCCGAATCACACAGCCATACATCTCCCGGTCTAGACACCTTCCTGTTGTGTGAAGATCAATGCCGCGCGGTCATGCATCATGTGTCATCCAGTAGCCCTCACTCTAATAACCATGTCTATTCTCTAGTCTGCAGTATAAATTATAGTGCAAGGGAAGTACTATATTATGCAGCAACCTTGGTTGCTAATGGATTATTGGGTTTATTGGTTGATAATGTGAGCTCCCTTTCTTTCTTCCCCCCCCCTTCCTTTTTCTCTATTTTTGGCTGAATCTCTCTTATTTATTTATTTCTCTCTATTTTTATTTTATTTGGTTCAGGTTTGAGTGATGGCTGCTTTAGGCTTCTGTCAACAGAACTCCTATCTCAAACCTCTAAAATGATGGGGCTCTAAAATAAGCCCAATTAGAAAGAATTCTCCATTGGTGCCTATTAGATAATGGATTAAGCTCACTGGCGGTTGTTTATCCTTCTGTTTTCTGAGGTTTCTGTTTGGGCAGCGGTGGAGAACCAAGGGCAGAGGAGGCATCCAGGAATTCCTCTCGTCCCTTGGGCTCGTCTCCAGTGCGCCCTTTGCATTCTTGTCTCACGGTGTTTATAGGCACTACTGCCTCTCAGCTTTCCCTGCCCAAGTAGGCAGAGGGAACAAAAATTCTAACTAGAATGAAGAACTCCGAATGTAGAAATAAATAAATAAATAACAACTAGAAAGGGGGACTTTCTGCGGGTGGTGGTCTGCTCTTGTAATCTGAGCACTCAGGAGACTGAAGCAGGTAAAATACAAGTTCAAGGCCAGCCTGGACTGCATAGTGAAACCTCACCTCAAAAATTACAAACCAGCCGGGCGGTGGTGGCACACGCCTTTAATCCCAGTACTCGGGAGGCAGAGGCAGGCGGATCTCTGTGAGTTCGAGGCCAGCCTGGTCTACAAGAACTAGTTCCAGGACAGGCTCCAAAGCTACAGAGAAACCCTGTCTCGAAAAACCAAAAAAAAAAAAAATTACAAACCATTTTTTTTTTATTAAAGAAAAACTTTTAATTGTAGCCTTTAACTCTATAGGAATGCCCGCTCTGGGGGAATGAGATGGCTTAAATCTCCTGTCACACTTTTTTTCTTCCTTTTGAGACAGGAGTTCACCGTGCTGGTCAGGCTGGTGTCAAACCTGTGAACTCCACTGATTGCCCCACTCCAGCCTCCCCAGTAGATGGGACCACAGGCTGGTATCACCACATCCTGTTTCTCCAACTTTTTGAAAACATTGAAACTTTATATTAACAATGACATAATATTCTGCTTTTAGTCCTAGACTGTGAGATAGCCTATGCTACCCGAGGAAGGATGCCATTACTGGACTCAGGTAGAGGATGACATCACGAGGTGAGATGCCTGTCACTAACACCTGAGAAAGTCAGCTGAGGCAGCTTTGAACATCTTATGCATTCTATAGGGTCTGGATCTTTATGATACATACGGAGAGCAGCACTGTCTTAAGGGAAACAATTTTTATAACAATAATCGTGTTTGGGAGATGAAGCTAGCCACCACAGGCATGAATAGTTCTCTCTTTCAAGTGACTTCGGTTCTGGCTGTAGCAAAGTCAAGCAGTAAATCCTTCTTTAATTTCTCCCTTCCCTCCCTTTCTCCTGTCTCCACACTTCCTTCTATGGTCTCCATGCCCTACTGTTCCCATTCTCTCTCTCTCTCCCCCTTCCTCTCCTCCTCCCCACATCTCCTTTCCCTTCATTCTTTCAGCCGTATCCATGGGCCTGGTAACAGTTGAGAATGGAGTCTTGAAGCCTTGACTCCTGGGATGAGAATATTCCAGAAGAGCTTCATCCAGACCTCGACACCTGAAAAATCAGTGTCTCCAACTCATCTGCGAGACCCAACTCGGCAGGCAATGCTTTTTCCTGACCTCACAGTTTTCTCCTGTTCCCTCAGTCCTCCTCCCACCTGAGATCCGAGGGGCGTCTTATAACAGGTCCAATGAGGCCCCTGCTACAGCTTCAGGGTCTGAGGTTTGGGCTATATTTGATTTTTATATTGCTGCTCCATGTTTTTTTAAATGTTTTTTTTTTTAAAACTTTTAAGTTTTAAAAAAAAAGAAACAAAAAAGATAAAGTACAGAGAATACCCATAAACCATCTAACCCCTTCTCTAGTTCCCATGCTTTGTAGCAGTATAGTGAATTTGTTGAATTTGGTAAGTGGTATTGACACTTGATTATTAAGGCAAGTATGCAGCTTACACGATAGTCCACGCTTCATATGTGCTACAGGTGTGATCACATGTGTGTACAATTAGTGTCAGAACTCTTCGCCACTAACAACCCTCTCTGTTCTCTTACCCCAAAGTGACCACCAACAACTCTTTCAACTAGCCTTATAGTAGACAGTACTTTTCCTAAGAATGCAATTTTTCCTTTCAACGTTGCACCCATAGGGAACACTCTTTTTCAGAAAGTTGTGGAGTCTTCCCAAGCTACTGGCGCCTACATGGCTTTCCCACGCAAACGACTTTCACTTAGTGAAACACATTTAGCTTCTGTATTTTCTATGTCTTGATAGCTCACTTTACCCTATCGTTGAATGTGATTTTATTGTCAGCCACTGAGAAGTATTTTGGTTGTTTCTGTGTTTGGGCAGTTATGAATACAGTTGCTAGAAGCAGTCACACACAGGTGTGTGTGTAAATTTTTAAGCACAGCTGATCAATGTCTTGGAGTTTGATTGCTGGTTCTCACTAACAGGAGTTGTTAGCCCATCTCCCCAGACAACTGCCCTTTGCAGTGAATGAGGCTTTATATTGTCCTGAATCCTCGCCAGTATTTGGTTGTGCCAGTGCTCGGCATGTAGTTTGTAGTTCTCTGTGATATGCAGTACTGGGCATCCTTTCACAGGTGTCTGTCCTTTTATTATTGTTGCCTATGTTGCTACACCTTTAATTAGTCCCCAAGACTCCCAATCTCTCTAGAAAAGCCAGCAGATGAAGGTGCTCATCCCAAGAGAGGCTGTTGGTGGAAGTTGGGAAGTCTCAGATATGCAGGTATCTGGGGCACTAAAATGGCCAGGGTAATTCTTTATATTTCCTTTTTTTATATTTTTCTTTTTCAGTGTTAGAAGAGCCCTGGTAGGTAGACATTGTTAAGCTTATTTTACAGAAACAAATCCTAAATTCAAATTAAATAACTAGCCCAGACTACACAGTTCATAGCTATGTGCTTTTTTGCTGTATTCTTTACCATGTGTTTGTTTCTAGAAGGATGCTTGCATGGCGCTACCCCAGCTTCTACACCTGTCTACACCAGTGGCCCAGAACTTGCATGAGGCACGGATCCAAGCAAGGTCTCACCCTTTGGTCCTGATGTGGGATTCCCCTCTGTATGCTGTGAATATCATTGGTTAATAAAGGAACTGCTTTGGGCCTATAGCAGAGCTATAGGGGAACAGAGGTAGGTGGGGAAAACTAAACTGAATGCTGGGAGAATGAAGATGGAGTCAGAGAGAAACCATGTAGCTCCACCTGAGACAGACGCCGGAACTTTTGCCAGTAAGCCACAGCCACGTGGTGATAGCCAGATTAATGAAAATGGGTTAAATTAATATGTAAGAGTTAGCCAATAAGAAACTAGAGCTAATGGGCCAAGCAGTGATTTAAATAATAATATGGTTTCTGTGTGATTATTCTGGGGCTAAGTGGCCGGGAACTAACTAGCGGCCTCCTTACTACACAGTCCTTTGCCTAAGGAGGCATCAGTCATGCTGTTTCCTGTCCAGGTTTCCCAGGGCCAGAAGTGCTACTGCAAGGCTGCTAGGATCCAAGGCTGATCTGTTGGACCTGGCCTAGAGCAGGACATACCACCAAGGATGCTGACCGGTTCTCTACTGCCATGGCTACCTCCGGAGCCTGGGACTCATTTACCATTTGTTTGACAGTGATGGTGATGTGTCTACCTAGTTAGAAGATATTGGAGTTGGGAATTCCTGATACATCACAGATACACTCACTTGGTGGAAGCCCCTCCACCTATGGTGAGCACTAGAGAGACCCCAAGATCTCTTGCTTGTGACTCCTCTGCACCCAGGTTCTGGCTTCAGCCCTTTGGTCCTTCATAGCTTAGATTTTCCTCCCAATAAATTTTTTAGAGAAAAGCACCCATAACTCTCCCTTCTGCTCCCACAGCAGAGCAGAATCTGTCACGTGACTTGCATTTCTCAGACGTGACAAATGACGTCAGTGTAAACTGCTTCCTATAGGGGAGCAATTTCTATTTACATATGTGATGTTTACCCCCTGCGGGTAGGCTGGCTGCTTTGGCCTGTCAGGGTTAGCAGGGGAATGTCACAATCCATGCCTTCCATCCTCTGCCAAGGGAGCAGACTTGCTTGGTTTCTCTGAGGACAAGCTCTTCAGTTGAGTTAAACCCTGATGTTGATTCTCTGAGATAGATAGATGATAGATAGATAGATAGATAGACAGACAGACAGACAGACAGAGGAAAGCTTGGACACCAATCATGCCATGGGCAATTAAAGCAAAATCTACCCCAGGGCACTGCGAAGTGGAGAGCTGCTCTCCTTCCTCTCTACCTCGGAGAACATAAAAGCCAAATGATGTCATAGTGGAAGCGGGCGCTGAGGACCAATTTGTGCTATCATGGCCCTGGTATACTTAAACCACAATGCACATGAAGCACTGAGGCATGCAATTGGTTTCTGATGTCAATGCAGAGGAAATCAAGGCCCACGAGAGAGAGCAAGGGTCCATTTTACATACTTCCGCCCTTTCCTCTCTCAGAGTTATCACCTTCGCTAGCTGAACCTTTTGATGAGTCAGGATATCTCGGGTCTGCCACCCTGGCCTTGGAAGTCGTCCTTGGGGCTCTTTCTAGCAAACAGCTGGGATCCAAGCAAGTGGGCAGAGGTGGTTGGCTGCCTCCTCTGCTCGCTTCTGATAACTCTGATCAGACAGGGCCCCCCAAAAGTCAAGGGCTTGGCTGTTTAAGTTCCCTTCAGGTTAGTTTTTCTTTCCTATTTCCCACTCCAACCCCAGTTTTCCCTGTCATTCAGGTGCATAAGTGATTGGGATGTGCACGCGTGCACACACACACACACAGACACACACACAGACACACACACACATAGACACAGAAACACAGACACACACACACAGACACACACAGACACACACACAGACACACACACACAGACACACACAGACACACACAAACAGACATACACACACACACACATGCTGGAGAGGCACTGGGGGCAGAGAGAAAGAGATGGATCAACCTCATACAGGAGCGATAAAGCTCGAGGAAACCAAAATCTTGGGCGTAGAGGATGGGTTTGCATATGCTCTGTACAACTCAGGGATGAACAAGGCTGACCAAGTTAAGAAAATAGAGCTAGGCCCAGAAAGGAAGGGCAGGGATGCTACGAACAAGAATGTAATGAGGATAGAAAGTCTTTCTAACAGGGTGTGATCTTTTATCATATTTCATAAAGAGGAAAGCATTTATCCAGGAAATGAGTGATCACCTTTGACCCGATGAGCTGCCCTCCTTGCCTTGACAATGTGGTCCTCTAGCTGCCCCTTAGCCTGGTGCTGGCTGCATGATGCATGGAAGGTGTTGTCCTAACAGGGCTGGAGAAGAAAAATCTCACAGCTCCGTTCCTTTGGCCCCAGTCTGGAGCACACTTTGTGAGGCTCTGAACACATTTTCTCTTTACACCTATATCAAAAAGCCTCAGGGAAATTATTCACCATGCACACTGGGTTCAAAACAGTGGTTCTAATTATTCCTGGCTTAGTCACGGGTCGTAAAATTTCGCCTTCACTCAGGCGCCTTTCTCTGTACACATTCTCACACCTAAAAGTGTTGTGGTAATATTTCTGCCACGCATGCAAACTGACCTCACGCAAAACAAGTCGGGTCAATGGAGAGACAAATAAGACTTGGTCTGCTCAATTTTACTGGGTCACAACAGCACTCTAGGAGTAAGTATACAGAATTAAATCATATTTGAGGAGGACCTAAACCTAGGCTATCTCTTTGTAAAGTTCCATAAAGCTATGTATGGAAAAAAAAAAGTTTTGCAAGAAACACGTTCTTGGCAACCCCGTATTATAAATGAGCCCTGACCCTCAAGGTAAAATATAGTGCTGGGTGTTTTTTAACAAACAAATGGAACTACTCTCAGAACCCTTCCCTGAGCCCCAAGCTGAGACAACGCTGCAGTACTGTGAGAACATGAGTTTCAGAAGCTTTTGAACAAGGCTGGCTTGGGTTCTAAGCATGGATCTGGTAAGTTCTACTTGTCTTACACGGGGCAAAAGCTTTGGAGGTTTTTGGCTTCTGAAGAGTGTGGCCAGGAGAGCGATGGTGGTAAAACTGGAAGTCAGCCTTATCAGTCACAAAGCAGCCCCTCAAAGTAGAAGAGAGAACAGACACAGTAGGCACTTAAGAAATGGAACCGAGAACAGTGTCCACGCTCTGTGTATACCCTTGTCCCAGGCCACCGCAATCTCCCTGAAATAAATCTCAAGATCGGAGGAAAGAGCATTTCATAAAGACATCTAGAAAAAATAAAAATAAAAAAACTTAAAAATTTACATAAATCAGACCGAAAGATTTTTTTTTTTTTAAGGCATGGAATTACAGAGGCTCCTCCTTAGTCAGGGCTGCCAAAACTGCTATTTTGTATTTATCCAACTGGAGCTCCTTCTAGCAAACTGCCACTGAGCATATGGCTACCATGGGCATTTTTTTCATTATCCCAGAGTGTGTCTACAGTCCCATGTCGGTAAACTCCATCTGTATCTCTGTCAATGGAAGAAATTTCCATCAGGAAATATCAGCAGGCACCAGGGAAAACCTTTCCAATTTACTGAGATTGAACGGCAGGGTTCCCTCTCCTGCCTCCATTTTCTCCAACTCCAGCCAAAAAAAAAGGTCTTGTTTTATTTCCCAGAGATTAGCCCATCACCCACCCCCTGCCTGCCCAGTTGGGAGGACCAGGATGGTCTGTAGCATCTCATGCCAGGAACAAGCTATATTCAGGTCATTGCGCCAAGCCTCTTCACCTCTTCCGCTCCCCACTTTGCAGCACAAACAGATGAAATAAAACTTCCAATTTAAGGACCCTACACTGGGAGAAGCCACACAGCATCCTCTCTCCTCTGCTCTGCTGCTGCCATTATTTCAATCTTTTGATTCTACAAGGTACCCATCAGCGACAGGATAGCAGGCAGGATTTAATATCAAAGGCAATGAATGTGCCTCTGAGGGCAGGGAAGGGGCTAATCGGGTGTGAGGGAAGCAGATAGGACAGATTTGTCGTGGGGCAGGAGCCTGGAAACAACGGTCTTTCAAGAAAAGGAATTCCGGCCATTGGTATTTGGGTTGAATATTGAATGTGACCCTTACTGTCCCAGGGCTTTAACAACCAACCTGGTGACATACTTGTTTAAAGTGAGTATGGGCTACTTTGGGAAAATCCAGTTAGAGTACCAAGCTGTTCCTTTCCCTTTCCATACACAGAAGGGCAACGAAGGCAGAGACTGAACGGGGTGTGTATTGACTTTTCCAGAGATGACTTCTCTGTGTGTATTTATGTCAATTGATAGGATGTAGTCATTTTAAGTTTACTTACATGCAGACTTGTATGAAGGATACATTATAGATTAGTCATGTCAACATTATAGGTTCCATCTGCCTGAGAAGAATGCCATGGAACAAACTGTCATCACTTTGAAAAATCCCTTTAAGAACATGGACCTCATTCAGGTGGTATTTGCAAAGAGAATCTCATAGATTAATGAACCTCCAACCTATTATTTTTGTACTCCACAGAACCTGGAAGTTATAAATTAGTAAAAACCAATCACAATTCTTTCCGAGCAAAAAAGAAGATACTTGTTTGGATTTTGCAAGCTTATCTATTTGGTAAAATACATAGCTAGAGACAAGGCAACGCGTCAACGGCAGCACGCACTTACGTGTGCACATCCGTGAGTCTCCCAAGCGTAAACACCACAGCCCAGAGACCCCAGCAAGAATGTCTAAGTTCTCATCATGCCTTCCCACTCAGCCTAAGCAACAGGCCCGAATACAGTTTCTGTTGCCATCTCAGCCTTTGTGGGCTCCGTTCTCATAGTCTACCCAGTCACATGCTCTGACTCCTCAGCAAGGTCTGATATGGTCCTATTTCCCGTTGGGCATCCGGAGCCACAGACGGAAATACCCACTCATCATGGCTCTGTATCAAAACATATCCCTCAAGATAACAGATAGCATTGCGTTTTGTAAGGAGGAGGGCTCTTTTCTTTGTTCGACAGAATCGTACTACCCAGGCTGCCTTCAAACTCATAATGCCCCCCAGTGCTGGGATCACAGGCACGTGCGACCATGTCCGGCTAGCATTTCCCTCTTTAATTGATCAGATCTATCTCTCTCATTTTAAAGTAACTTCTTCCGGAAGTTATGTATGTTCAGTTTGTCTATTTTGTTTCACTTATCTTTTCTAGGCCATGCCACATTTACTTAGGGGTCCGCTCACTTTCATGCTGGCAGAATATTTCATTTCTTGAAGGAAACATCCGTAGCCATTCACTTAATTTTCTCTACTGTCTACAAGGTACCAAACAAATGTTATGTGAATAAGCTAATAAATGAATTACTTCTAATTATGATAAATAAATACAAGATATCATTTATAAAGCAGAAAACGCAGGTGCAGTTCCTCACCGATGAATGCAAGATGGCATGAGGGAGAACATGGCCTAGGCATGTACAGAGAACAAACGTTAGGGGCTCCCCGGAGAATACACCTCAAAATTCCAAGCTCTGGTCTGCGAACAGCCTCCCCTTCTCCTGAAATGACTTCTTGCCACAATGATATAGGGCTCACAGTGTTCCCTGGGATACACAATCCATCTCCAGCAGCCCGTGGTCGCAGACGAGAGAGAGGGAAGAATTCCTGAGCACGTGTCACCGTGGGTTTTGATGCCCAGCCAAGGCTGTCCACCTGCAGCGGTCCCCCAACTATCACATTTCCCCCGCTCTGGCCGATAACGAAGATAATTGTTCCATCCACTTTGTCAAAGCCGAAATGAAAAGAGGGCAGAGCACAATGATGCCGCTGTAAATCACGGGGCCCAGACAGCAAAAGAGGGACAAGATAGCGACTTCATTAAGGGTTATGTATTGTGCCATTAAGTTGGCAGGGGGGTCACCTTTCGTGTCACACTCGGCCTCTGTGATGCATTGCCAGCTCTTCTTTCCAATAAAATTAAAGGGAGATGTAAAACTGATTAGGGGCCGTGTTTGCTTCAGCCCGTGGCAAAGGGAATGGCACAGGGAATAATTGATATAAGATTGTAACTGATGCATAATGGCAGCAATTTCTCTTCTTGGTCATTTCATTGCTGACCTTGCCCATTAAAATGAGCCCGGCTGCCTCAGAGAGAGACATTTTGTTTCCCATCAGCCCTGGATCCCGCGGCAGCTCCCATTCCCCCAGCTATTGGCCCTCGCTGCAGCAACGTGCCTATAAATATTGTGAGCCTGGGTTTGGGAGGCTGGAGGCTGGTTCCCATGTGGGGTACACACTGTAGGTCTGCAATGCCACCACGGGCACATGTCTGAAATCTCTTTAGCTGATGCCTGCAGATCATCCTAAGCCTCACCAGTGTGTAGACCCTGCCATGGTGAAAATGACTGCTGACTTCCTTGATCCGAGTCTCGCGGGTGAAATCCCAGGCCTCTCTTTAGATGCTCGGCCACTTGGTGGGCTAGAAAAAACTGCTCAAGGCAAGGAGGAACTGATTTTATCTTTACAATAAATGATTATGTTTTATCAGGCTTTATGAAGTCAGCAATTTGGACAATCTCTATGTGCCATACTTGAGCAATTGTCCAGTCAACAAATATTCACCAGAGGTCTGTTAGATACTGTGCTAAACATTGAGGGTATACAGTTACAGCCCTAGTTCGTGGAGCCTACCGCTAAATGGTGTTTCTATTGGAGCAATGATAACTCACATTTGTTGGTGATTTACTACGTGTTGAGAACTATTCAGCTATATAAATATTGTTTAATTGCCATCATAGGAAGAATGATTGTTAACAGGTTCTCCATTTTCCATATGGAGAAAAAGGAAAAGGCAGAGGTCAAGTACTTTGTGTAGGACATTTGGAGAAGAAAAAATAGAGCCCATGTTTAAGATGTCATAAATTGACGCCAAGACCTAAACCCAAAGAAAACTATTTCATTAACCGTTTTTCTTTTGCTTTTCCTTTAACACCTTTCCCAAATCATAGTCATATTGACCATCAGTTTTATCCAGCATTCAAGATGCAATCCTATATGTTTACCAGATGGAATTCATGATGTGAAGAGCCTACAGGTTAGGACAAAGTGAGTAGAAATAATACTATTTATACTAATAATACTAATATTAAGTACTTACCATGCAGTAAGCATTGACTGTTACGCGATATAAGGCCCTATTGGACTTTTTAAAATTCAGCATCTGAAATAGGTGTTTTATGGAGGATAAAGGAAGACTGTAATACTTATCTATCTTTCCCATAAACATATTCTCAGTCAGCTATTAGTATCAAGATCGTGGCAAAACAAAATTCTAAGCTGGGTGGTGGTGTTGCTGCACGGCTTTAATCCCAGTACTCAGGAGACAGAAGTAGGCAGATCTCTGTGAGTTCGAGGCCAGCCTAGTCTACAGAGCAAGTTCCCAGAACAGGCTCCAAAGCTATACAGAGAAACCCTCTCTTGAAAAAACAAAACAAAACCAAAAAACCAAAAACAAAACAAAACAAAAAACAAACAAACAAACAAAAAACCCTTGAGGAAACAGAGTAACAGGAAATGACTTTTTTTCCGTGGTTCTGACTACCCTTGTGACTGGCCCTGCATCTCTGTTCTCACCGTAGCACAAAAGGGCCCGACTGCATGACTCAGAGATCCTCTTGTCTTTGTCTTCGGGGGTCACAGCAGTTAAACACACATGTGAGCGTGACCTCATCGTCATAATGATCTTTCTACTGCAGAGAAATGTTTTCTCAGACTCACTGGAGGCTTGCCAGATTGATGTGTCCGCCTGTCTGTCTGTCTCTGTTCCACCACTTCCTAGCATCTGACAGACTCCAGGAAATGTAGCAGCTCTTGGTGGGATGACAAACAACAGTGCCTGTGCCAAAAAATGTAATTAGACCAAAAGTGGGCTAAGTTAAAGCAGGCATGTCCTCCCACCTCGTGGAACCACGGCCCCACACATCAGGAAAGAGGCAAATACATTTACGAGAGGCCCCACCTACATGGGAACAACAGAGAAAACGTGAACACTCAGAGCTGGAGAATGCTCATCACCTTATCCCTTCCTGACCTTCCCGGGTTTCCCACACGGAATGCCATTGGCTCTGAAATTTGCCTGTGGTTCTTAGGGTTTTTTACACGTGGTGTGGTAAGGAGAGAAAAAACTCCCTTTTGCAATAATTGCGATAGTAAAGAAATTCTCCATAAATGTGATAGGCACACAGCATGTTCATAGATAGCCATCAGGATGATCAACCTTTGCAACAATTTTATGACATTTGTGGTTTCGTCACTTTGAAGAGAAGGAAACCTGGGCTCAGAGATGTGCTTGAGGTTGCCTTCTTGCAGGGATGATCTGTTCCCACTGAAAGAGTTCCCACAGCTCTTTGGGAGAAATAGGAAATTGGTCTAAACGCATAGACTTGACCCTCTCAAGTCTAGTCACAATGGCTTTCCCTAAACGGTCAAGGGAGAAGGTGAAAGGGCCCTAGCCAGCCTGCCTGTGACATTCCCAGGAGGTGGAGACTGCATTTCCCTCCACTGTGCACTGTCCAGTGACCATCTAGGGTCAGAGGATGGAGGCAGCCCAACAAGGTAAGCCTCAATAGAAGTTTCCAGGGGCCTGTAGGTCTCTCCTCAAGGGAAGTTGTTAGAAGATGTTCATTTTTAGGTCCCTATCGTTAAGTTATTAGTTAAAGAAATGTGGTACCCCGGATTTGGGGGGGTGTGTGCCTGTAATTTCAGCCTTGGGGATCAGGAGTTTAAAGCCAGTTTGAGCCCTGTTGTAAGGCTTTATCTGGACGCGGGGGAGGGGCGGCAAGCTTGCATCTGGGCATTGTTTCCTTATCCACAGAGCAGCAGATGCTCCTGTAGATGGCTTACCCCTGACATAGGCCATCCTGAATCACGCCGCAACGAGTTAAGGATAATTTCATTAAAACAAAAGAACAAGAAACCTCTTTAGTTTTTGGAGAGAAAAGTACTGAAAATTAGAAGACCTGTCTCAACAAAACAGAGCAGACAGCAACGTCATGGTAAGTGACAGCTTAAACCCAAACAGTGTTTGTCGTCGTCATTGTTCAGCCAACGAATAAGAGCTTTAACTCGGCAACGGCAGAGGAAGTAAATAACGGACAAGTTCCCTCTTCCCGTCAGCCACCCCTCTGCAGTACAGTTTACACATCCCGGATCATCGGTTCTCAACCTGGGGTTCCAACGACCCTTTCACAGGGGTCACACGTCAGATATCCGGCATCTCTGATATTTACATTATGATTCATAACAGCAGCAAGATTGCAGTTATGAAGTGACAACGAAAATAATTTTGCAGTTGGAGATGACCACAACTTGAGAAACTTATTCAAGGGCCCCGGTGTTAGGAAGGTTAGGGACACTGGCTGAGAGGAAAGTCACCACACATCAACCCTGGGCAGACTTGTACTCCACCTTGGAGCTGTGACTCCTAGTGGCAGAATAAGGAGAACATGGTCCACAGCCTTAAAGGACCCTCTCTGCATTGTTGGGCAAGCATGACCCCAGATGACCCCAGTCCCTGCTGGAATATCTTTTCTTGTAGCCTGATTTACCTTGCCAAGATTGACTATGGCCCACAAGGCCAATGACTTGACAAAGTCATTTCCCAGCTCACCCTGCTACAAAGCCTCCAGCCTTGTCCACTAATCCACTTCCTTTGGGGCTTGGTCTAGGGGTCTTTGTATGGTATTTGGAGTTGCCCTGGGGGGGTCTGCAGGGGTACATCGAAGTCTCCCAGGGGCAGCAGGAAGGCTGACTGATGGAAGGGCTTTGGGCCTTTACCTGCACACCCACACTAACCAGACAGAGCAGCCTAACCTACATCTTGGGCTTTTCCCCTACAAGCCGTGGCAATGGATTCAGAGAAACGACTTCCCTGTGAAACGAAAGCTGTTCTATCAGAGCGCATTGGGTTGATGCTTTCCAGCTTCAATGTTGTGATATGGCTGTTTCCTATGACGGCGGTCCACTTGAGTAGGATTGGCACCCACCTTAACGATCATTAAGATCTTGCCCAAATGTTCCTGACCCCTCTCCTGGTATTGCCATTGAGAAGGAATGGCAGGGCTGGGACTCTCAGTCTCCTAAGACTGCATGATGACCTATGGCTCACTCATTCAAGAATCTACTGGAAACAGCCGTGGGCACAACCACTGGATGACTTGTGGTGATACTGCAGTCGTCGGCTTTGGCATTTGGGGTCTGACTTCCCTAGCCTCCTGCCCAGGCTCCTTTCTTCCCAAGCCTTGTTTCTGTGCATGCTAGCACCAGGGCCATGAACGTGAAGTGCTGCAACTGCGTCTGAGCTCAGCTCAGCTGCTGCTGTCCTCCCACCTGACTTACCTCAGCTTTCCACAAATGGGGACCTCACCCCTCCACGCCATCCTGTGCTTTGGCAAGAAGGATCCTTCCATATCCTTATTCCGGCTTAAAGAGCAGATTTCCATGCCATTTCCTTTGTTCAGGTGACCTGAGTTCTCAGAAACAAAGCGAAGCTTCCAGAGTCTCAGGGCACACTTCTAGTATGTTGCATTCCTTCGCTTATCCGGAAACAAGGAACTGAATGCCAAACCCTGCCTTGAGTCCTGGGGACAGACTCATCAGTGACACCTGGCAATTTGTGTGTTTGACCATCATTCTCTTTCCCTCAGCCACTACGCAGTGAAAGACTAGGACCTTATTTTGCCAGTCCATTAAGTGGCTCATAGCCACAAGTCTATGAGTATCCCTGAAGAATGAATGCCCAGGAGGTCTGCTGGCTCTGGTCAGTTGGTCCGCAAGAGTGGCCATACAAGAGCCTTCTTCAAAACTGGCTTGGGCATCCACAAGGGACTGGGAACTCTCACCCACCCAACCCTATTTCATTAGCTACTTTTCAGTTCCACGCTTCTCTATTTATTACCTGTCTGGTATGGGGAAACGAAGGCAGGGGAAGAAAATTCCTGAGGATTATCAAGGAAGAGAAACAAAGAAGAGAAGACTTTGTGTCTGGCGGGAGTTAATAAAACATTTCCACTTGAAAATTTGATGAGCTAGTGAGGCCTATAGGAACCCTAAAAAGACAGGTGCACACCTGGGGCGTCGTGGCCATCCCAATTGTTGGATCAGGCGAACAGGCGGGCCCCCCCGGGGGCGGGAGACGGTGCCTCCTGGATTTTTCAGGAGAACATTAGCGGGGATTTATGTTTCTGCTCTAGCCCCTACTCACCTTCTAACATTTGGAGAAGACATCAAACAACCAGCCAAGCCCCAGGGAAATAGCAGCCGAATGGGGGGGGAAAGACAAAGAGAGCTCGGTGACAGGTAACCAGCCCTCTCCCCTGGAGGGTTTCTTACACACACACACACACACACACACACACACACACACACACACACACCTATGCCATTTAAGACAGAGCCAGGAAACAAAGAGAATGCTGCATGTGACTGAAACGTTACAATCGGGGGATTATGCTCTCAGTCTGTGCTTCAAGGCAGAGAACTGGATGTAGCTTCCCTGAAACCCATGAGGTTGGCACCAGTCATAGGTCACCAGCTTTCTGTTTCTGAGAGTTCTGCTCAACAGGAGAGGGCGTGCACACACTCCCATGCGTATCTGTGCAGTCAAGGGGCATTGCTGCAGAGTTACTCTTAACTCCAGGATCATCCAGATGATAACCTCCAGAGCAATTCAACTTTGCCCACAAAGACTTCCTAGAAGGGCAGTCACCTAGTGTGTGACTAAATGAATAAATGAATGAATGAGTGAGTGAGTGAATGGGATTTGAGAGAAGGATGCTTCAGTGCAAGGACCATCCCTGATTCAGATGCAGTAGAGAGGGAGACCTGAAGAAGGGGCAGGGAAACTGGAAACACTGAGGCGTCTGATGCCGCTTATACAGAGGCAAAGGACAAGGAGCTGGCTCCATGGACACCGCTTCCCCATCCTCAGCCAGCACAGGAAGCATGCTCAGAGGGACAGCACCACACAACAAAGCGTGGGCAACACGACCCCGGCAATAACTCAGCACAGGACCTTTCTGACTGCCAGGGTGTTAAAAGCTGGTACTGAAGGCGCCAGAGACTTGGGGCAGCACAGCCATCCGTAGCCATGATCTCCCTCCTCTAGGCTGTGGGACATCCAGGGGCTTCCTCACTGGCTGGACTCACGGAGCCGCCCACTGAGAGCAGAGGGATTTTTTTCCTTAATGTCTTTATAGAGACCAGCTAATGTAAAGCTCTCCAACATAAGCATGTTTTTCTGTTCCCTCTTTCTGACCTTGGCATTTTCTTTCTCCATTCCTTGGCTCGGCGCTGTCCTGTGGCCAGGTTTGCCTCTCATTTGTCAATGTTATTATTGAATTTTCAAATGCCAGTAGTACACATAAATCAATGGCTTGCTTCTCCCTACTGGCATATCCCTGCCACATGTGGTCATTCATTTTTTTAATAAGTCCTCCTCTCCTTTCACCCATTTATAAAAATGCATCTTGTTCTCCCACCGCCGTCCATCACTGGCTGAGCCCAGCTATTTGTTGCCCCTCAGTGCTTATTCATCAACGTTTTCAAAAGCAAAATCACTCTTCGCCTCCTGCTCTTATTGTACCATCAATCTCGACCAGGGGATCAATAAACTTCGCTTTTGCAATCCCCCCGCCCCCTCCGGAGCTGACTCTCTCCAAAGTGCAGTCTTTTTATTTACATTTTTAACTGATCATCAGTGGGGGCAGTGTCAGGGAAGCAAAGGGCTTTCATTTGCTCCCGAGGCAGCAATAACCATCCATGCATCGGTCATTTAACACGGTAACCCAGAGAAATTGATACTCGGCTCTTCCCTGCTCTGGGTCCACTTGCGTAAATCATAACCCAGGGAAACAAAAGCCTGGCCTAGCAGACTGTCTACCAAGCAGGCAGACAAGGAGGACGGCAGAGAGACTCACCCGCTGAAAGCCTCGTTGGAGGAGACACACGCTGACTCCCAGGGATTCCTCAGCTTTGCTTTATTTGTGTGCAGGCAAAATTAAATTGAGTGACATTCAAGTGTGGGTCAAAGGAAAGAAGGCTGAAGACCAGCAGGCCGGTAAAACTGACCTGGCAAACAAGCCTGAAGCTGACTGGCTTATTAAATCTGTAGACCTGTGGGTGTATCAGGTTCATGGGCCTTTTGCCCACTGTGGATGCTTCTAGCAAGGAGAGACAGGGTAAGAGTTGCAGAGCTGCATGGTTGCAAGTGAAAGTCAGAGGGATTCCCCATTCCTCTTCGGGTATGCCTGTATCTAATTACACTTACTCAAGGCTAAACCAGAACACATCCACATTTAAAAACCTGATGCTCAGTAGGGGTTCCAGCATGTGATCCATTTCCTTTGGTTTAAAGTACTGGAGTACCTCAGACCTTCAGGGTAGTGTGTTCATAGTCACAAACCCTGTAAGAGGACCATGAGGCCCTATAAGGAGATGATCATGCCTTCCCTCTCACTGCTAGTTTGAATTAAGGCTCGCTTTGGCTAAGGGAGGGTGGTGCAGGATTTACACTGGCGAGTACTGGTCTGCATTGGCCGTTGATGGACAACCACAACTTACCAAGGTCAGCCTCGCGCCTCTGTTTCAAGGACTATTAAATTGCCGTGTATCTGACTGCAAATTCAGACACTTACGCTAATTCGTCCTCAGGAATCAACTGACATAGGCAAGGGAGCCCAGAAGGAATCCCTGAGCAGTGCTTGAATCTGGTCCAAGAGAACAACCTCCTTCTCCATCCCCAGGGCCACTAATTTCTTGTCACAGGTTTGACAATGAAAGTTCAAAGTTCAAGAGACAAAAAGGACCCAGAGGTCTGCCACAAGCCAGTAGGCACAACAGAAAGAGCCACAAATCTAAGACAAGAGGCCTGTTCCCAACGGAGCGGAGGGGGGCAAAAAAGTCATTCCTCTCTCAGATGTGATCATCACTGTCCCTTCTGGGACCACCAGTGAAGATCAAAAGCCCAATGACATCACCCTGACCAGAAGGACACCTTGGTGGTCAAACTTAGAAAGAAGCAATTGTTAGGCCAGGTCCAGGTCCACAGACTGCTGCCCAGAACTGCTGTGTGAGCCTCTTTACCCATCCCATGAAATGGGACGTTGCCTCCAAGGGGCAGAGTGGTTGGTGATCGCTCAGGGACTACACACAGCTCAGACTTGCAACACCCACAGCTCATAGATCGGCTACTTGATGTATGTGCATTTTCCTGTGGTCTGAACTGTTGGGTATACACATCTCTGTCCTGCCAATGAACTATATAATCCTTAAATGCTGGGACTGCTTCTTACCTCTTCATCACTAGGTAGAATTAGTTTAGTCATTCATTTGTGCTGAAGTTGGAAAGTATTCGGGGGGTGGGGGATGGCATCAGAGGAGCCCATGAGATTCACAGAAGGCGAGTAAGCGGCAAGTGTGGGCATAGTCCCTAGGCACCTTGTGCCTGGATCCCTGCAGCCCATGCTGCAGCGAGCTGGACACACCTACTGGAGAGCCAAGGAGAGTGGAGAAAATGGAAATTCTGAACAGGGAATTCTAAAACTCATCACTGCCTGTACTTTACGCACCTCGTGAGAGCAACACAACAATAAACAAGACTCCCAATCAATTAATGCGGCTCCAAAATGGCTGACCTTAGCAGACACCGAAGAGGACACTGGCACATCAACTATGCTCTCTTTTAAGTCAATCCCAAGAAAGGCACTAAGGAACACACAGCTCCGCTTGAACGGTTGGACCCCAGCCTGTCAATCTCATGGTGGATTTGGTTGGGCCCAGGCATCAGGTTTATGTAATTTCAACTGTTTTGCTAACAAGCCAGAAATAAACAATGAGTGATCGGTCATTTTTAAAAGCCAGCTCCCCTGCAAGGAGAAGAGAAAGGAAGCCAAGAGGCTGAGAGAGGAAGTGCCTGCCAAGATAATAAATACAAGCCCAAATCTCCAACATTTTGTGGTTTGACACTTAATTGATTAACTAATTTGAGGCAACGAGATTTAGTGTTCCTACAGATTAGTGTCTGAGGAGTAATTATAGCCATGGCTCCCATCTTCGAGGAGCATGGAAGCTGCAGCTTTTCCCAGGTCAAACATGCATGGGAGTCTTCATATCGCAGCGGATAGAAATGGGCTTTTGGAACACGTCCCTTTTCAGCTCTGCGTGCTGGGATTGCGCCGGAAAGGTCACTCAGTGCCTTTATCAGTGTAGACAAAATCCCCTGCCTGTAATGTATGTGTTTATTCTCAAATTAAATATATTAATGTATTATTTGTTCTTAAAATGTCATGGAATAGATAGCGAGTTGAGCCCTCCTGGCAGACCTTTGAAGCTTAAAGAGTAATGTAATAATAGTCCATTAATCCATAGGCCGTTCAGTCATCTCCCCGTGGAGGCCCTAGTCTCTGTGCATGCTCCAAAATGCTGGATTTGCAGCACACCGTTGTAGGAGTCTTTTTCCTTAACAACGGGGCGTTTGATAGAAGGCTTCTTACTGGCGCTAATGAAAGCCACGGGTCCTGTATTATTTAGATGGAAAAATCCTACCGAGGACTTAAAAAATAAGCAAAGGGCAACGTGGTCCAGGGTTAAAAATAATTTCAGGGAAAACGGGGAGCGAGCCAGAGTATTTCGTTTCTTTGCTGGTCTCCTTTGGCCACGCCCTGATTGGATGTGTGATTGGATGTGCTGTGGGAGCCCATCTTAGGGACTGGGCACCGTCCCAGGAAAGGACAACTGCAGTCAACAGTGTAAACAGTGCTTAGGTGGGGCTGGGAAGGGGAGGGGCACTGTCATCCTGGTGACTTGAGGACATGGGGGGAAGGTAGGTAGGTGAGGGAAGGTCCTAGGGACCCAAGGGCTCTTTTACATGTATCCACAGAAAATAAGGTTTGCTGAGGAGTCAGTAAAGGAATTTTACCCCCTCCCCCAGCCTGTCTGTGTCTCTTATGGCTAAGTTTTGGTGCAATGGCTAGGTTTTTCCACACCGAATAGCTGTTGCTGGAACAGGGAATCCTGGAGGCTGACAGTAAGAGATGAGTCCCTCAAGAGGTGACTTCTGGAGACACGTCGGTGAATTTAGAGAGACAGAGCTGGTTAGAATTCTCAAAGCCGCAGCCAGTCCTGAGACTCTGGATCTTGCATGGCTCTTAAAAGTTATCACATATGGAGGCGAAGAGCCCTGGCTCCCAATCATTACACTGACCAGTCCTTATGTGTCTCCCTGGAGAGGGCATAACTTGGGGCCGTTCCCTGGGCAGGCATGTCTACTGCATTTGCAACTTTCAGCAGTTAGTGTCCCAGCATCCGGGGACAGATGCATCAGTCCCAAAGAAAAAGATCTGTCTGATAGAAACATCCCAGGACTCATCGCACGTAGCAATCCCCTAGGGTGTCTTCATTTCTCAACCTTTTCCTGAGAAATTGACTTAGTTACTCTCACCAGCTGTTCTGACCCTCTGCTGCCCTCTGGTGGCTACTGGTACAACTACCCCAACCAGGAAGGCTTCTTTGAGCCCCATATGTCAGGGCCTTGGTTCATTCGGACAAAAGCATCATGCTGACATGAAGATTTATTATTGTTTTTTTTTGCTTGTTTGTTTCTTTTCTTGTATTTTCTTCTACCTTTTCAGTCTGAAAATTAAATTCTGACATTAAACAGACTTTCATTTGTTTCCATCTTGAATGTTTTCAGGGGTCTTTAGGTTTTTGATGAAAATGCACTTGAGTCTAGAAAAAACATTATTGAGTATTTCCTTGGTATGGTCATGCGAGAGCAAGATCTTTCAGGGAGGAGTGGGTGAGCCACGAGAGTAGAGAAGACTCAAGTGAGACACACATGGCCTAGAGCTGACCAAACTCAAGGACTGACCTTCCTTGCCTCATAAGTTGTACCAAGTAGCCCAAAATCAAGAGCAAAAGGCTTTCTACTGAGTCTGATTTCAGACCCCAGTGTAGTACTGGTGGAATCTCTTATCAAAGGACTAGCTTCTGTGCTTGTGGAATGTTCTAATACCTTCTAAACAACTTGTTTGCAAAACACTGGCTTCGGTGTACCTTCCAAGGCGTATGGCCAAGTACTGGCTTTTTATCTGAGACCTTATTAGTGTCACATATGAGTTTCAAGAATCCCCAAATGTCATCCCCCATGGCATAAGGACAGCAGTGACTGAGAACTACAGATCTCAACCTGCCGCACAAACTGTTCTCTGGAAGCATGTGAAGGCATCCAAAAAGCTGATCTTTTCAGAAAAAAAAATCACTAAAAAAAAAATTAAGGACATGTAGGTGCAAAGATAAATGAGCAGGAAGCTATGAACTTTGCTATAAACCTTGGTGTACCTTTGTGTGTTTATGAAATGGCTTCCTGATGCAAAGGCTGCAGTAAATGCCTGGGGTTGGCACCTTCTTCTGCTAGGCCTGCCCTGCAAGGCCCACTCTCTTAGACGTACCCTTCCTAAAGAGACAGCAAGTAAAGATAGCTCCATGATGGCCTGAACCACCAGACTGTAGAAACACATAAATAAATGGTTTCTTCAATAATATGTCCAGTACAGGTAAAGTCAGAATGGAGCTTCATCCTGCAGACGGGGTATCTGGAAGTCTAAAGTCCTGCCAGTACTGAAAGTTCTCAAGAATTGTCTGAAGCCTTCAAGGCACAACTACCTTGGCCAGAGAGGACCAGCAGGGCAATGTTACATTCCTCTTAAATAGTATATTTGCCAGAAAAATTTTCAAAGTTTGTTGACTGAGGTTTCTGTCCCACCAGGTTCCACAGCCATTCAGTCCCAACGTAACACACAGAGGTCTACATTAATTATAAACTGGTTGGCCTATTAGCTCAGGCTTCTTATTAACTAGTTATTACATCTTAATTAGCCCATAATTCTTGTCTGTGTTAGCCACATGGCTTGGTACCTTTTATCAATGAGGCATTCTCATCTTGCTTCCTCTGTGTCTGGGTGACAACTGCAAACTGACCCTTTCCTCTTCCCAAAATTCTCCTGTTCTTGTCACTCACCTCTATTTCCTGGCTGGTCGTCCTGTCTATACTTCCTGCCTGGCTACCAGCCAATCAGTGTTTTATTAAAGCAATACAAGACCATTGTCCCAGAGCAAAAGTTGAAAAACTAATGTGTAAGCATATATAAATATATGTCCATAACACACTCTCTCCATATGTCACATTTTTGCTTAAAGCTTAAATAATAGCAGTAAATACCAGCATACGAAAGGCTCAGGAGGCAAGGAGAAGAGTATCACACAAAAATTAACTTACATATCATAAAATTAAATTTTTGATGAGCAGTTATAGAGTGTCTTTAGTATCTATCTTAGAGGAAGAAGGAAAATGAAAACAAGGGGGGAAAAGACACATTCCTTTCTCTGTGGGTATGTGATATGTGTGTAAATCACTCATGAGCTCAGAAAGTTGAAGCCTTTTGGAGTCAGAACAAGCCGTTGAAGAGCTGCAAGAGCCCCAAAGCATCAGCCGGAGAAATGGCTGTCACACTGTGACTTTTATACAATGCGGGGAACTTTCAGTTCTTTTAGTGTGGGGTACTTTGTTTAGAGAGAAATGAAAGCTGAGTAATTGCCTTTGAAATCATGGAGAATGTTTGACCTAGGGTTTTTAAGTTTGTGTATAAAAAAGGAAAAAAAGACTTTGTAAAATCAAACAAACCAACCAACAAAAAAACCTTCAAGTGTAAAATGTACCATTCCCTAAAGCTCAAGGCTTTGCTTTGACGTCAGGAAGCAGTCTGTGTCTTGTAGCAGGAACTGGAGTGTTCCTTTGGTCAAGAAGAGTAACACTTGTGTTAGTTCTGCTGAGCAGGCCAATCAGTCAGCACCTGGTGCTCAGAAGCCCAGGGTCCATCAACCCAGGATTCAGGTGATGTGGTATTTGAGAGAAAACTTGCCGTTTTGTTGAATTCACAGAAAGAGAAGCCTCCTTGTCTTGTTCTGGCCTTCCTTGTCTTTGGGAGACCTCTTTTTCTTTATGCCATGGAGCAGATGCCTGGCGAATGCCAAGCACTGGAGACACACCTGGAGGCAAGGTTCTATTTTAATCACCTCCTCTCTGTCCAACAGAAACCACGGGAAACAAAAGAGCTGACAGCTTCAGGCCAGCGACAAAACTTTGCCTGGAAAGCATCTTCCTATTTCTCAGCGTCTTTTTCCTCAGGGACGGAAAGGGATGGAGCAGAACTCTGGCAGAGGTGGGTCAAGTGGAGAGAGAACAAAACAGCATGAGAAGGGAAAATAACAACGTATTTTTTCTTTTCCCCTTAGCAGACATTGCTGAATCAGGACCCTGCATGGTAATGGAGACTCCAGAGCAATCTAAACCAAAGGCACTTTTCCAAGAGACATAGCTTGAAAAGAGATGTCCAAACCAGCCAAGATGGCGGCTCTAGCAGGGAGGCTGGGCTGATCCCAGATCCAGAGGCGTGCAGAGGTGGAGACAGACCCTTCCCTGTGTAACCCTTACTTGAGGATTCACAAAGGTCACAGAGGAAACAGGCTGAGCCTCCTGCTTTCTGTTTCTGTAAAGGTATTAGCAATGACTCTTTCTTACTCAATCGCACTCCCAAAGGATTGTCAATAAACTTTTTATGTGCCATAACTGTTACATTAAATAAAGCTGAAAGTATTGAGTAAACCGACCGTAAATCACTTTAGATGCCTTGGAATTACATTAAGTGTGAGAATTATGGATCTTTCGCTGCTTGCAGAAACAGAGAAACGACAGAGCCAGGGGGTTTTATGCTGCCAGCCTTTTGAAGATTTTTTTAAATTATTTTTTTATGCTCCACGACAGCCATCTCTTGTAAATGACTTGTTCAGGGGCAAACTAGAAGAACAGTGGCAGGGTGGAGATGGCAAGGAAAAGGCGCCTTGCAGTGAGGGGCACAGTCCAGTTTCCTCTCTCCTTTGCATGTATCTACAGAACTCTTTTTTTTTCCCCAAGATTTCTTTTAATATTTGTGCATTTTAAGTAGATGATGAGGGGATGTGTCCAACAGATCTGTGGGTGTGCACACATGTGCACGAACGTACTCTTTCCTGTGCCTTCCTAAAACCTCTTCCATTCAAGTGTCCCCAGCTGTTATTTTTGTGACATAAAGCTCTGACTCTTGCTTTGTTCACGCTCAGTAGTCTTCCTGAAGCCTTCACAGGGTTAGGTCTGTCTTCGACAGACTTGTCAAGGTGCTGAGACTTGAGGAAGTTTGCAGAGAATGTTGATAAAAGCAGAAATCGCTCAGACAAATATTCTGCGGGACCTGTTTTGATGTCAGGGCAGGTTTGATTCTGTTTGGGGGGAGTAGGATTAACATTGCCTTCCAACCAGCCCGGTTTTTCTGTTGACCACTTCCAGCAACAAAATCATAACCAGGGACCGGTGACATCAAAGACTGTTGACATAGTCATCAGAATGATATCTGGAACTCAATGTCAACTTCCTTTCAGGAAGAAAAGGGGCGGAAAGAAGCCATGATACTTCCAGGCCCAGAATGGGTGTGAGTGGTGACTAATTCATAGGAAGTCATAGAATGGCTGGGGAAAGTACTGCTGAGTGAAGCCTACCCTTAGATACCCCGGTCTAACTGTGGGCGGTGTTAGGATCCAGAGGATGCGATGTGATGCTAACACAGGACCAATTTGCTTGTCTTAACTAACTGCTAAAAACCACATTATTTTAAAGCCTGCTATTTGTCTAAAGAATAAAACAACAAAAATCTCTATTTCAGCCAATCTAAAGCATCAGCTCTGGGCTCTCAGTCTAGTTGGGGAAATGAGTCAGCCCCACCTTACATGACTGGGAACAGTGTAAAGGGTTCCAAAGCTTAAGAGAGGACAGGGTGGCATAGTGCCATGGCATTTGGAAGAGGGAGATCCAAGAGGGCTGCAGGATTGGAAAAGCTGGAGACTCACACATTTGTGCTTGTTGGGAAAGTGGTATGAAGTGAATAGACACAAGTGTTATGAGAGACAGAGAAGAGAAAGGAGCCAACAGGACCAGTGGCTACGTGGGTTGCGGAGTGTATCAAAAACCAGGCAGATCATATAGTCTCTACAGACAAGGGGCTTTTGCATAATCAGGAAAATAGATGCTGGATGAGTGTCTGGGCAGTTTGTCACCAGACAGCACCTGCTACACCAACCAGGAGTTACATCTGAGTACTGTGGGAGCTCCTTCCAC